>DWTO01005586.1:0-10621 GCA_018244755.1 Jemadia pseudognetus
GAATATACTACTTCTATACAGAACAAGCCTCGCACATTGTCGCCATTGTCGTATGCTTAACATAGATTAAGTGACAGTTGAACGCATAGAAATACATGTATGTTGTACTGTGATGTAGAACAAAGCAAGCAATTCTATCCTACTGACCCGTATATCCTTTATTTCACATACGCCCTGTCTGTATTGATGCGACTGGCACCAATACTGTTTATGAGTGCTAATTTGTGCAATACCTCAATTATCCGAATTATATACCTACATTATGTGTATAAAATTTTCAAAAATATTAAATATGTGGTTTATGATTACTATAATGTTTATATCAGTCATATTTTTGCCATTTAGAATTCAGCCAGAGTTTTTAAAATAAATATCACTTTCAGTAACGATAACGAATAACATCCTTAGGAAACCTACGTACTCAGAGTACATATTTTTTACGTGAAATCATTGATCCATAAGTAGAATAATAATTAAGATTCACATTTTATCGCATCTAATTTTTACATATATTATTTTATATTGAGAAAAATGCAGTTCTAGTGCTTGTTTCACATTTTTCATTGGTTCTTAACAATTAAAAAATAGCTTTCAAGGACGAATAACAAACATTAAATTGGGTATTTTATTTCAAATTGTCACCAGTACTCAAATAATATATTTTTCTACGAAGCGAACGCAAAAACAAAGAGTGAAAACAAAACATTGATAAAACAGTCGCCACTCTTTGTGAGACGATTTTCCTTTGTTTTTTATTTATTTTGCCACAAATTCCTAAGTTATTTCACACCATTTCAATTCGGAGTACCGTAGACGCCGCTGAGACGAAAATACATGATTTATTCTCACGTTGATGCCCCTTTTAGCGAATGATGTCGAATATAAAGCAAAGTTTGATCAGCAATTTGCATGTTTTAAATTTCTCATGTAGTGTGCAGGTCGTTGAATTTATGTGCTGAGGCAATCCTCGGTAATGAGTTGAATTTTTCTTTTAGGTAAATCGTTAAATACACTTGTTAGCTTTTAAGAAATATCTACACTTGATTTTTAAAATCTCTATAAATATTATAATCCTAAAATATGATCTTTAAATCTATCCTAAATTCAATTCTAAGCGCACCTCATACAAATGCAAAGTTTTCATTATCTTGGATTTTGCAAAACATGCACTAAATATTTAAATAGTAATTTCCATTTTCGATATTAAATTCAAATTTCAAATTGAAGTGAAAGCGAATTGCAATTGTGTTTGAGCCATTTTAAATTTTCTAGATGTAGAATTTGTTGAACAAAATTATTATGAAATTTTCTCGTAAGAGACGTGCCGTTGAATTTCACAAATTACCTTATCCCTTAATGTTGGATGCATGTTTTATAATATTTTACATATTGCCAAGTCGATTTTCTACATTTTTTCCCCTCTTTGTTGTATTATATCTCTCATGCTAGCAATTTACGACCTTCATTGTATTGGATTAGAAGTACATTTAATTATCATCGAAAAAATGGCAGAACACTTCTCCGTATGATTTCCGGAATATATTTCACAAATCAAACATATTTCATAAAATATTCTTGAAGAGTCTTGATGTAAAAACAGTTAAGACGTGAACCATACGACTCTGTTATTGTGATCGTGTTAATATAAGCTTATTACTTATACAAATAGGTGTCGAAACTAGTCTTAGATAATATTATGTCGATACAGAACACCATCTCTACGTAATATGTAAATTTGTTCAGCGCTAAATTAATAGCGCCGTGTAGAGAACACAATTTATGTAGAGCTAATAATGCAATATATGTTAAAGATTTGAATAGTATGTTAATATATGTAAATGGGTTTTTGGATATTGTTACATCGATACAGAGTTCAAATTACTGTGGGTATGACTCATAGTAATTTATTATGTAGAGTCTTAACTCATGTATGTTTTTTGAAATGGCCCTACTAGTTTCGGACCTATGCAAGGTCCTTGATGAGCTCTCGACGATTGCAGCGAAGTCGCGGAGGGACTGTATTAACTCTATCTAAATTGGCTTGCGAATATCATCTGTGCCTCATGATTTGAAAAGTTAAAGTATTGGTTCTCTTAGGATTTGTTTGCTTTTTTATATGTATATTGTTTTTCTTCCTTAACGAATAAAGTGAAAAGGTCTTGACATATGGTATGTCCATTCTAGGTTACATGGCGTAAGAAATTATCGTTAATACTAAAAGTTAAGAAACTGAATAATTGAAACAAGCAACTAATATCATAAAAAATATAATTTTTAATGTTTATAATTATCTAAGAACAAAACTTACAATATTTCTGATACAAACCTAGCGAATATCATATGTATATAATATTATACATAACGGATTATAAACTTATTCCGACTTATCATAAAACTTTAGTATGTATTGTGAATCACATTAAAAGTTTCTGTGCATTTCGCAGCTGCTACTGTTTCTCGTTAAGAGGAATTAAAGGTATGTTGCACTAACACAGGAACTATTACAAATTTGACTCAAACGGTAACTATGTACTTATAACAAAATTGCATTCAGTCTTTCGTCTCATTTGTAATTACTTTTACTGCACTGTTTTGTGTGAAATAAAGACAATAACGTCACGAATCCAGTTTAAAGTTAATATTATTCGTATCAAGAAAAAGAATTCCTTAATTTTCTCTCAACCGATTCTACTCTGTTACCTACATATATTATGTTAATGAACACCAATGGGCACTTTATCTCTTCGAAATTCCGCACGGATTCCCTTGTTTCTTCTAGTCCAAAAAATACGAGACTATATGCTTTAAAATTTCTGGCAATAACTCATGTGCGCCTTCAGACTCTGAACGATTTATATACAGGTTTCAGTGGGGACACTCGGTGTGGTGCGTGCACGATGTACGGCAGCGTCACACTCTTGCTGACGTACGGTATGGGGTTACTGTAATAGTGGTTGATATCGCTCGGCCCGAACGTGCGATCTGGGGAGTGTGCGATGGGCAACGGTACCTTCGTAAAGTACTTTTCATGGGCGTCTAACCAGCGGTGGACCTGAGAAAACGTATTGACAAATTAAACATAAACCTTGGACGCAGTCGTTTGAAAAAACTTTTCTAGAAATTATGTACACATCACTGAATTTGCGTGATGAGATTATTATGCCACTGTCTTATAAAAAAATATATTAAATACTTGAAAAATGATAAATCACGTAATATCAACCAGGTTGTAAAACTCTTATAAAAATAACCGGTTCAAACCGATTCACAGACTAGGAATTATTGTAATTTTACAACCACATTCAAAAACATGTACATAAAACTGCAAATGTAAAATATTACTCGTTAATTGAAACAATTTTACATCGCGAAAGTTATATTACTCGTGTACAATAAATACACATGTTAAATGACAGCATAAGCACATTATTTGATGAGGAAGTTTAACAAATGTAACATAATATTTACTGTTTCGTTAATATTAAATTACGACATCATATTGACTGCTTGGTTGGTCGAGTGGATACGAACGTGACTGCCCATCAAGAGGTCATGGCGGTCAAAACCCGGGTCGGGTAGGTACTATTGCATCTATCTGACTTGGAATTTTTAGTAATGGCTCGGAGTCTGGATTTTTGCAATTTATATGGCAATAGGCTCACCCTCTATTCCATAGTGGGACCTGGTGAGGGAGCAGGTAAATGCGTGATGATACATGTTAACTAATAGTTTAAAAAAGTAACGGACATAAAAACTCACAAATTCACAGCGACAAGACGGTATGTTCTCTGGCACTAAGGACATATTGACAAGAAACTTTTTTTTCTAATGAGATACAAAAAAATCTCTATGTATACGAGTATCTGAAGAGATATAAAAAATAATTTAAGTACACTGATTGACGGTAGAACAAGTAATGGAGATTTTTTATTGCACATCTCTCTTATAAAAGAACGAAGATCATTAATGGGGTTAATCCAATCAATTTGCGTACTCATAACTAACAATACACGAATACGCATACAATTACTTAAATATCCATTAACAGATAGGCTTATTTCGCTGTAATTCATTAATGAGTGTAATTAATGAACTGATTAGCATAATTAGTAGTTCAGCTATTTTGATCGCAATTACATGACATTGCAATCTAATGATATTTCTCTAATGAATATTGATGCTGAATAATGACGCACAAAATAACGCTCGATACAATTAATAGGCCCCGATAAGGCTAAGTGACTATTACTCGTCCATAACAATCTCGATAGAAAGAAATACTCAATATTTTGTTCTGATGTGGGACGATCACACGTTCGACGATTTGTGCCCGGTGCATGGCAATAGGCTCACCACCTATTACATAGTGGGACCTAAACGTAACTGGTGAATCGTGGGAGTGTTCTACGCTCCTCTGCCTATCTCTTCGGGGATAACAGGCGTGACGTTACGTTGCGTTCCTAACGATGTTAGTAACATTAATATATCATTTATGTGATAATATGCGGCCCATTTCCCGCAGTAAAGTTTAATGATGAAATTCAGTGTTTCATTTACATTTCACTCGCATCAGTAACGATATTAATTTTATAAATAATAGCACTTGAGACATTTTTAATTACAACCTCGTTAGTACACAGTGAGTAACAGTGAGAAGTTCTAATTATGTCAACGAGTCGTCATTGATTTATAACCGAAGCAAAGCGAAGCAATGCGTCATATTAAATTATGGTTTACGAATATTTTTCCCAAAGTATTTTTTTCTTTTATGAATGCGTCAAATTGAAAAAGACTGTTGAAGTACGGATAATAGGAGTCGACATAAGTTATTTTTGCTGCAAAGAAGCGACTCTCAAATATATAAGGGCATATAATAATGTATAATATTACGGATCAACGGCTCGACGATATGGTTCAGTTATTTTCCTTGTAACCAATTTCATACGCATAAAATACCATCCAGACGTTACGTAATATGAAGGGAGAGGATTTTATTCAAACAGTTATATATGCAAATAAACTTTTACATATTCGCACAAGTCGTAAATTATCATTTCTGTGTTATTGTTAATACTCGTATATTAGCCAGCAAGAAATCTTTCATCGCGTCAACATTCGTTAGTCTTCGGTCGGCGAGTCGTCTAGAGTGAAGAGTCATCAAAACTTTTATCTACGTTTTGGGGAAAAAATTTAATAGAATTTCACCGCTTTATAGTCGACGTGAATCAGTGTGAAAATAAACTTTTTTTTGTTAGCGCTGATATTTAAGGTACATTTTTTTTTCGAACAAATTTTTCACTACTATTTAGGTACGTAACATTACGCCTGTAAACTATGAAGAGGTAGGCACAGGAGTATAGTATACAGTCCCACGGTTAACCGGTTACGTTTACGTCCCAATATGGATTTGGTGGGAAGCCTATTGTCATACACCAAACTCATTTCCAGACTGCGAGCCACTACTTCAACTACTGTATTTATATTTTATAATAAATATGACTGAAAACCCAAATCCTTCTTACCTTAATATCATCCTGGGCCAGTAATATGTATCATGTATCATAAAACTCGTAATAGCATGAAGTATATTATTTTAGCCCATATATAGGTATATATAAATATATGACTAGTATTTTTATGAACGATACTTATCGCTCTATTCCATCAGTTTCAGATGTCAATTGGACTGATGGCTCGCAGTATTAAGATGTTCATATCTTAGAACAACTTGCAGCTGAACTAAGTACAATAATCCGAGAAATATCCATACTTCAATATGAGTTGTTAATTGGGCTTAAAATTTCATCCGAGCAGTTAGGCTGCATTTACATAGCATTTGGACCTAGAATATCTTCTAATTGCTGTTGCTGGTTCGGTCTTAATTGGAAAATGATACGGGCTTTGTGGCTTGGGTGCCAGAGTGGGTATTATCTATCCCGATACTCAATACTGATAATTGTGCTGTAGCTTCATCATTGAAACTCTGAAACTCCCTACCTCAAGATGTTTAACTGGCACCCAATTTGCGGCACTTTAAAAAGAACGTCCGTGACCACTATCTTCAAACAATCGAAGCGATTAATCAGTAATTCTGTCTTATTGTTAAATGTTTCGTGAGTCTTACACATTATTAAGAATTAGCTGGCTGGACTCACGTGCGTTTTTTCGGAATGGCCCGACTAGTTTCGACATATGAAATGGCAATTTTTTTTTAACAAAATAATATTTTCCTGCAATATTATCATGAATTAGGACATTTTCCCTTTATTTTCTATCAGAGTAATCGTAGCTTGTTTCAATTTTATTCAAATATAAGCCTTATTTCAACAATGCGTGGTGAAAATCTAAAATTGTGTTAGCAAGTCACACTGCCAAGAGACCCTCGTGTCCCCATATGTTATTATAGTTTGCGCTCTAAGTCACAGGAGATCGCTTTTTATAACATAATATAACGCTTGTATTTTCCAGAAGAGATAGGCAGATTACTGTAGTACGCTCCCACGATTTACCAATTATGTTATACGTCACATCATGGAATAGGGAGGAGCCTATTGCCATACACCAGATACATCTTCTAATTCTAGTCTACTACTTGTAATTTCAAGTTAGAAAACCCAATAATAATACAACCCCGGTATCGAATAGAGAATCTGTCGGTCATCAATCGCACTTGCAATCACTTATCCAACAAGGCAGTCTAAATGATCATAATACCTTTGATACAGCATATTATACAAGATGAATATCCCCATTGTTCAAGGGTATTTGAAACAGCAGATAAGTTGCACGTGTTCAGCTAGCCTAACTATTCAATTGTATACAACTTGCTTGTTAGTATTTTTAGTCTAATATAGCCAACATGCATTTTATTAAAATGCTTATACAAACGAGGCTGGACCTAGAAAACTATTGGATACATTACAGTAAGATGCATATATCGCCTGACTACAAATGTTACATCACACCAGCAATTCCGAGAAAGGAAGGCAGGGGTAAGGAGGAGTTAGAAGTAAGAGATTAAGGATGTCTATGTTCAGCAGTGGACTGAGATAGGCTGATGATGATGATGAAGGCCAGAGGTGTCTAGTTCACCCCGACATTTCATCAGTGATGTTTACGTTCCACTATAGAATTAAATGACAATCTTATTGCAATATACCAGGCAAAAAACCACAATCCGAATCACTACTAGTAATAAATTAACCAGACATTCCAAGTTAGAAAATTCCAATAATACCCGACCCGGGATTTCAAACAGTGAATTTAAACAAACCTTACACCAAACGTCCAGAATCCATCAGGCGAAAAATTCCTCCGGACCCTTTTCAGCAAAATCGGCTATTAAAACTCGGACTTTATGCATATGGGACCCAATATTTAGAAAGAACCACCTGTCTTGGACATAACTTTCAGGACCGCTGTTCGCCATGTCCAGACAACGTTACGGTGTTACTACTGGTAATGGTATAATTGGTAATATGTAACATTACCTCACATCATATCCTTCTGCGTTATTCATATTGTCAATTTTCTTCGCATAAAACCGAAAAAAACGTTATACAATAAATGACGTTTATCATAGTTGGTCGTGTTCGTTGCAAGCACGACTGCCGATCGGGAGGCCTTGAGGTCGAATCCCGGGTCGGGCACAATTGGTTTTTGTAATTTAGATTTTCTAATAGTGACTCGGAGTCTGGAATTGTGTCCGGAGTATAGCAATAAGCTCACCACCCATAGTGAGACGTAAACGTAATTGGTGAAACGTGGGAGTGTATTACATTCATCTGGCTACCTCTCCGGGTATTACAGGCATCGTGTTACATTATATAACGTAGATAATAAATCACTGTTCTAGTACACACACTGTGTAATAACATGTAACATAAAACCCCATGAATGGAATCTATGAAATATCGCTTCAGCAAAAAATGACGTTGTTTTTTTAATTCACGCCTCTATTGTCAAGCTGCCCCTTCTGATAATACTTGACATTCAAAGTATGAAGTAACTGATATACTTAAGCACGTAATAGTAAATGACATAATCAATGATTTACCGTGTGTAGTTATATAATATTACGTAGTATAAATTTATAGTGTAAAAATGTAGTACGCCAGGAAATCTCGATAAAATGTTCTTTACGAACAAATTCTCACAAAATTATATGATTTGCACACACTTATATTATTAAATTAATTCGACCGATGCTTATTTGCATCAATTTCCATTACGCCCACCTTGAAAATTATAAATGTAAGTTGTATTTTTATGGCTACCACTAAAGATCGCTTTTTGTAAGTTGACATTTCATTTGGAGTATTTGTAAACGGTAGAATAAATTTGGTCATGTCTTTTTACTCATATTTCGACTACTCATCCAACTATAAGCAAACATTAAAATGAAGATACTTTAAATACCCAGGTGGCTATACTGGGATGATAGGGATTCCTATTTCAAATGCAAAATACCTTCTCACTCCCAGTGACTGTAGGTTACAGACAAAAGAGACTATTCCAGTTACTGCATAATTGCCAGCAGAGGAATTCTCAATTAAGTGGCCTCCCTATTACTAAACCTTTGATAGAAATGTCCCATGAACTCTTAGTCCAACGATGTTATCTAGTTGTATTAACGATTCTATTCACTAAGAAGAATTTCGTTATCTGTACAGAAAAGCTCTAGCTTAATCTGAATAAAGAACTAAAGAAATAAAGAATAAGTACTGTTACTGCTCAAATTTCAGACAAAACCTGAATTACAGTCAACATTTTAAATTTCTTGCAATATGTGATAACTCAAAATAAACCTTTAATAAAATTGGTTCAATTGAGCATTCGTCACAGATTCATTAAAATTCTAAAATGAAATTTGCACTACCCATCTCTGGAAACTACAAGAATAGGGCTTAAGAACACAAAATGGAACCTATAATCAATTTTTAAAATTACTTTAATTAAAATTACTTATCAAAAACTGTTACCTGTGACTCATTAAAGTAATTTATTCTTTTTCATAACATTTGTTCTATTCAATCTAAAGTCCTTTTCGTTTCTTAAACAATAGAAAAAACGTTACTTTCCAGCTGTATTTATATTTCTACTGTTTCCAAGAGATTTACACAGGCCATCATCGAAATAAGATTTTTCCTTTTTTCATTGAATATAAAGCTCTCCCCGAAATAGTTTGCGATTGGTGGCGCGCACAAAGGGACCGATTGCAGTCACTACTCAATTTGCCAGACAAACCACCATCGAATGACAACTTGGCTAGTCTTTTACTATGAGGCTTTTCGCACACCAATCTTTGTTATAAAGCCTGTAAGATTTTAAACTTATATCAATGAGTTTTTATTGTTTTTGTATTCAACATCTAGTTTACTAATATTGTGGAATATTATACTAATAACTAAGAACGAATGTAACAGAAATATTAATAGCATTTTAAGGTTTCTACAAAGTTGTGATGAAATTAGTCATCGTTATCAATTATTCTAATTTAGGATTTTAATCTTATGCAATATCAATATCTGTATTTCAATTTAAAATTTAATAGGTATTTACCATTCAAGTGAAATGCACAAAGTACCTACATTCATTAAGGTCTTTAATACCCTAGATGAGAATGTAGACATTCATTTAACTGGGGTTCTATTTAACTTCACCTATAATACCAAATTCAATTATCATAATAATAAAAAAGTTTAATAAATTTAATCTTTGAAATGGTCAAGGTTTGACAATGATGAATTTACGGTGTAACGTCGAACTGGAAACTTTCGAAATTTCAAAATCATACAGCAATTATCTGTCACAATTCAAATGTATTCAATAATCAAGTCTTTAACAACTAACAATTGGAAAACAATTAAAATCAAACCCGGAAATTTCCAAAACTGTAACAAAACAAACGGATGTTAAATTTCCAATATTGTGTCAAGTAAAAAATTATCGTCGAAGTTTCAAACTTCATAATACTGTTTCATAAACAAGTTGGAATTTACGACCGTTATTTTGAGGAACGTTCTCCGCCTGGTGGGAATTCATTATTGACAACAATGACAATATGTACGAACATAAAATTGTGAAACAGACGATGAAATGGAAACACGTAATTCAATATTATAATATTCGTAAATAATTTTATTTGTTTGATTCAATGTTCAATGTTTGAAATTGTTTGTTTCTATTTTATTTCACTAGAAATTTATTTGTCACAATTTTATAAACACAGACGATATAATATTGTGTCAATGAGAGAATATTACCCCGTTAAAGTAATTTACCTTCCAAACGACTGTGACACTACCCAAACATATCATTAATTCAATATAAATACAGTATTTTTATCATTATAGAATTCACACACATTCTTCTTTAAGTATACCTAATTATAAGCACACTGCGATCAACAAAAAATCATTATTCTTGTGAAATATCGTTAAAGGTGGCATGATTTGCATAAAATACTCGTACCTAAGTATACCCGAATGAAAAAACGTAACATCAAGTCTGTAATCTCCAAAGAGGTAGGCAATGGAATGTAGAACACTCCTACATACATAAATTATGGGGACGAATTGTAAGTTACGAGTTTAACAAGTAATAATTACATTTCACCGAG
>DWTO01005587.1:0-10621 GCA_018244755.1 Jemadia pseudognetus
ATAATATATAGGCTAGGCCGATAAGTTCACCACCTATTCCATAATGGGACGTGAACGTAACCAGGTGACACGTGGGAGTGTTCTGCATTCCTCTGCCTACCTCTTCGGGGATTACAGGCGTGCAGTTACGTTTTTATATTAAAATAATACAACATATTCTTTAAATATACCTTTAGAAACGAGAGAGAAAAGTAATCACATAATACAACAGTAATTAATTTATTTATATCATAATTAAATGATATCAATTGATTGAATTGCGAAAGAACAATAAAGTACAGTATATAAAGTTTAATACCTGTATAATTACGACAGCTATTTTACGAGTACGATCACCCTTCAGAGAGGTAATAACAGAGCACAATTAACTTACATCGTGATTAAATTATCATTTCAAAGTTAAATTGATTGTAGCTATCGAAGCTACATTGTTACATTTCTACAAAGGTTTTATTAATAACCCAGTTATACCGAAGCGAACAAGTTTATGAAAATAATAGTAAAAATATATCACGCGACTGGTGAATCGTGGGAGTGTACTGGTCTCCTCTGCCTGCCTCCACGGGGATTAAAGGCGTGCACTTTCACAGAGGAGAAAATAAATAAACAAAATAAAGTTTCAATTATGTTTTGTAAGAGCGTAAAATTTTCTGAAAAAACGTAATTAATCCCCAAAGAGATAGGCACAGGAATGTAGTAGAAGGCACATATCCAGACTTCGAACTACTACTAAAAATCCAAGTTAGAAAAATATGCAGGTTTTCTTATTACATTTTCGTCCATATTTTGATTTTAGAAAAACATATAAGTATTTGCAAAGAAATACATACATATGGTATACATGGGCTCGGTAAGATTTGATAGTAGAAGTTGAGGAATATTATGTGCAATTTTATACCTCTTGACTATCACTCCAATGTTTCTCATAACGGTAAATTAATTCGAATTTTTTCAATGTGAAAGCAATATTGCTTAACGTAGCAGCTAACAAATTATTTTAATATTTAAGCGGAGGCAAATGATGTTGTTGGCTGTTCTCGGCAAGATTACGAACTAATAACATTACAAAACAAGCTCTCTGCGGGTAAATTATGCATGCATTCTCGGATCATTACCGCGGCGTTGCCTGTTGGCCTCCGTTCAAAATCTTATGAGCGCCCAGCGAAACACTCGGAGATACACTCTGCACTCAGCCGCTCCCGACCAACTAAACAATGCATATACAGAACGTTCCGACGTGTGAGACTAGAGATATTTATTGAGTTAGAAAACAATTTAAACAAGCATTATTACTCGTTACGTGTACGTCTTCACTGTAAAAACCTTTGTCTTTTTTAAAAAACTGTATCCTTTTATGTGTTCGTATTTATGTTTAACTTTCGTATAACATTATCTATATGCATTTAATATATGGCTCCATCGAATACACATATCTACATGTATTCATACGTAGTTGGTGATAGATAAACTTATTGCTGGACTAATTTCGATAAAATTTATATTAAAACAAAACATATAACATAGCGTTTGACAGCAATAATAAAGATAAGAAACGTGTAGTAAAAAAGAGACAATAACACAAGGAAACTAATAGCACAAGGCGGGAGAACAGCAACGTATAAGGCGGCGAGCCCACGGGAGCGCCGGATTAGACGGATCTTTTTCAAATTGAGGGCAAACATCCGAGCCGATCCCAGGAGCCACGGCTGAAGAGAACGGGTATTCGTTACTGCGAAATCGTATTCGCTTACTACCAACCTTCGATATAAGCTCAGTAGCTCTTCAATTAATAATCATTTTGAAGCCATTGTTAATATACTCTGATATATTGATAGAGAAATTTATGTATTCATCGTTTTTCCATTTAAGTAACATCACGTATTTCACAATAGAACAATCATCAGTTTTAGTCACTTTTACCCATTTCTTGATGTATTTAAAACTTTTACCTACAATATATACGATTTACATATGTATTGCACATAATTATATAATTATATTGCATGTCGTCTGTAAAATAAATAGAAATTTGCATTCAGATCGCTTACCATCATACTAAGGACTGCTAAGATAAAAGCCAGGGAAATCCTTGTGAGCGCTCAAATTCTTGGAGCGCGGTGGCGAACCGTCTTTGCCCGACGGGCGGTAATAAAAACGGCTTAAATAGGATTTTAACCGCGAGTTCCTCGCCTTAATTAAATTGGATTTGTGAGTGAAAGAAATATACGTGAAAAATTCGTGTCGATTATATCAGGGGAACGAGTTTTCGGAATCCCTTTAACTAAGCGGATTAAGTACGTCCCTCTGAGATTATTAGATATTTTAGAACAGCAGTCATGTTTGGAGGCAACGTTGCGTAAGGAGGAAAGGCTTGCGACAGGATGTGACAGCCGGTGCTAAGCAGCTACGCGCGTTACGAATGCTACGGGCTCTACGAAGAGATGATCGAAACTGAGCACCGACAGCACAATTTGTTAAGCATTTTAAATACTTCACAATGTTATAAGCAAAAACATCACCAACAAAGTATCAAGGAATGAGCAAGAATAATCCCTCACTTTTATCTGCGATTCTATGATATCATTTGTGTCTTTGTATTAATAAAATCTCGAAATTACTACGGTAACAGCTGTAGTAACAGAGTTTTAATTATCACTTACAATGCTATTCGGCTGCGGAAAATTACCTCATAAAACATTTGAAACAGAGTATTAAAGATTTAAGGCGTAATTATTAAATTACACCATCCGTTCCGACCGATCGGAGGGGTTGATAACTGTAAATCAATTTAATCACGCCAAAGAAACTGCATACCGTAATGGTGTTTTGCTATTTTCGGTGAAGTCAATCAAATTGAAGAAATAATTTTCGTGGTCGTTTTTGGTGATATAATTAAATCAAAGGCCGTTCGATATTGAATAATATTATCCCTCAATTAACATTCGGGGTCGACTTTTAAGGCGGTTTCAAACGCTTCCCGGTGTAAGCAATAAAACCGCTCGTCCCTTATCCGTCATTCAGCCCTTAGAGATTTCTTTTAGGGGAATAATTTACGTTGATCGTCCAGAAGGGGAGCGTAACTGCCTCACTGAAACTTTAAGCTTTCACTCAAGACTGTAGCGATTCGCGGTGTCTCAACTTTAAGCAATAAATTTCAATAGGACGATGAGAAGATTCCAATCTTAACTAATTTTATTCCACCTGCCGATACTATCTTAAAAGTGTTTTATTACAGCCTTGTTACTTAAGGTGCTGCATTATTTTTCGAATGTTATTTTGTTTTCAAACATATCGCGAAGTTAAAATCGTAACGCAAAGTATTATAATATGTAGAAACTAAACAAGAAAATTGTAAAACCAATATACCTTAGACTAGTATAACAACCAATAAGCGAAACTCTAGGATAGGCGGAGAGTCTAGGAGTCGCGCATTTCACCAGTTATGTTATATACTTCATGGGTTAGTCAGTGAGCCTAGTGCTATACACCAGGCACAAATCGAGACTACATGCTACTATTGAGCATTTCAAGTTAAAAATAAATCCAAAAATATTTTACTCAGCCTGGAAATCGAATCCAGGTTCTTGATCAGCAGTCGCGCTTCTAACCAACTAACGAAGCAATCAACGAGCGAAAATGTAGTATTTATTAAATGCGTCCTAACAATGAAGAATGCAGTTAAACAATCAAAATACAATAGTTAAACAGTTTCATATTACATATTCAATATTCAATTTTAAATTGTTCGCGCTGTGTGCAAATGTGTTGCACATTTTTCTAAGTATCGATCAACACCACCCTTTTCCGGTCGTACGTACGTACGAAATTTATTTACGCCATGTGTTCGCAGACTTTTTAAATTTTACGGCAGCGGCCGGCGGCGCGCTGTCGTTATGTGTCGATGAATGTGAATAAAGCCTTTGACGCCTTTTGCCGCAAGTATTCCAAGCGAGACACTTCAATTTAAGTTTGCATGCAATCGCAGCCGTAAATTTACATACTTATGCAATGTCATAATTAATTATAGACATTTTAATTAAAATAAATATTTAATTACAATGATTCTCTTTGTACATTGTAAGCTGAAGAAGTTGGTCAAAATTTTAGACTCTGCATGAAGATTCAGGGGGAAAGCGGCTGAATAACTAGAAAAGTATAGAAAAATTAATAGCCTTAGTTGTACTCGTATATCTAAACGGGGAACAAGGTGAAACTTTTTTTATATACAAAAAGGAAGTTAAAGTTGGTAAGTTAGCTAACATTAACGAGGGTCACTATTTAACATTCGGACAGCCGTGGTCGCCCAGGGCGGCGGCTCGTTAGGAGAATGGACAGCGACTCCCAGCGGTGCGCTACTGGTGAAATATGAGATTTTCTTACTCTTTTATCATTGTTTTTTTATCATATTGCATAATACATGTATTTTCTTTGTTTCTTATTAGCATAAAAAAGAAGTTTATAATTAATTGCCATTAATTTCATTTAAGCAGCAAGTTCACATTTCCTGCTTACGGACAAACATCACTTAGACTGTAATTAGTAAAAATTATAACATTAAAATACTGTTAGTAAATCGAGTACCTTGTTAAAATGAAACAATTGAAGACATAAAGCTGGATTCCATGTTATAATATTGCTTACATTGACAGATCTATAATCGTGATTCTGTTATTTACGCTTTCGTACGCGCGAATCTGATAAATGTGACGACTTCTTCTTTTTAGAGCGCCACGTTGTTCGAGTGGCCTCAGCGTGAGTGCCGGTCGGGAGGTCCGAGGTACGATTTCCGATTCGAGAAAAGTTGGGTTATCTAACTTGAAATTCACAATAGTAACTCGAAGTCTGGATTAATGCTCGGTGTACCTATCGCAATAAGCTCACTCATTCTCCACGGTACAATAAATAGTAAATACCACAAATCATTTCGAACTCATTCGCAAATTCGAAAAGCTATGAAGAAACAAAACCTTTTTAAAACGGTCTATATACATATGTAAAATGATTGTCTCTGAATAAAGTGCCTTTAATGAGTTTTTTCTTTTTGCTTTGTCACTCTGTATACTTATTATAATATTTTGCAAAACACCTATTTACATTCACGATTTCTGTGTTTATAGCATACTTCTGGAATATATCGTATCGACAACTAAACATCAACTTTTTTATAACGTATAAAAGATGTAAAGGAGAGTGCATCGATTGATGCACTTTGATGTTTATATAAATATGTTTACGGCAAATTACTTTTAGTAGCGTTATAGTGCGACAGACTATAGAGTCGCTCTGAGTATGTACTTTAAAAGGCTATCATAATTGAACACTGAAATTTACTATACAGAAAATAGGAAAAGTATGGAAAATAGCTAGTACATGATAAATGCAATTGCTAAAATATAAGCTTAGTATTCTAAATATAAATTATGCAATTCAATTGCAACACAAAGTTATGGCTTTATGAACTTAGCTTTTTTGTCGTGTAATCATTAAGAAAATTGTTGCTAAAACAGCTTAACATAATTATATTCGTGTTTACAATAAATCTTCCGTGGAAAACTGATTCTTCAGAACAAGTTTATTAATTAAGGTAAAGATAGCCAGTACAAAACAACATTTTTCTTTTTGTCATGTTTTTTTATAAGGAAAATACATTTTTTTTATTACAATATTTTTTTTAGTGTTCCAATTTCGAATTCGGCCGCACTAATGTCATTCGAAACAAGGAATAAAATAAACAATGTTAAGTTTGTACTTTTTTAACCATTGAAAAGAAAATGCAGCGACCGATAGAATTTGCCGTTAATTCTTGTTTACGGCGAATCGCTTTCAGAGGCGTTGTCGGTAACGCCTGATACGGCGAACCGTTGACGCTCTTAAAGTGTACAATACATCGCAATTTCGCAGTGGTATTCGACGACAGTCTTGAACATATTTCCAATTATTTATTCGTAATTACCATAATGGCATTTGTAATAATGATTTAGACTTAAAATAGGTGACTCGTATTAAAGTATAAGAAAAAATGGAAACTTGATGTAAGCTTCTTTCTTTTCGTTTATGACAACAGGTTTCGAGTCAATGAGTGCATCATGTATTTGATTTTATCTAAATACACACTCAAGTATTAGTCGTGAGACAATAAATAACACAAATTTCGTAGAGGAAGAATATACAGACGTAACATCACGCCTGTAATCCCCGAAGAGGTAGATAGAGGAATGTAGAACACTCCCACGTTATACCAGTTACGTTTATATATCACTATGAATAACTGGTGAGCCTATTGCTATATACCAGGCAAATATCCAAACACCGAGCCACTACTAGAAAATCTAAATTAGAATTTTTTTAGTAGTGCCTGAAACAGGAATTGAACCCAGGACCTCCCGATCGGCAGTCGCACTTGCAACCAACACGACTAACAACGCAGTCAAGAAGAATATATCTTAACTACCAATGCATAAGGATAATGTTGAACGAGTATTTAAATTAAGATGATGTTATATTGACCTATGAATGATGAATATATATTATATTCATTGAAAATCATGAATATTACTTTCAAAACAAAGCACTCGTATAAGAGCGTAAGAGAGGTGCATGGTTCGATGCAGGTCGGCGTTAATTCTTATTTACGGCGAATCGCTTTTAGTGGCGTTGTTGGAGAGTGCACGCGTGATGCGACGGACCACGCAAGCGGATTCACGGCTTACGCGGCGGTTGCACAGAACCGGACCACATTTCAAGACAAATACTGTCCTGAAACTATACATTATTTTATTTTTAATGTAAAAATTGAGGAAAAGACGCTTCTGCATATTTGTATATTACTGATAATTAAACAAAAGTACAGAGTTATTGTTAAAAGTATACTATATTTCATTCTCATATTTGATTCTTTATAAGTTTGTTATTTCTTTAGCGATAGATATGATATGTAAAAACGTTAAAAGCCCGGATTATTTGTAGGTATTTATAGGAATTGGATTAAGAATCTCTGGAATAGAATTTAACACAAAATTACCCGCAACGAGAATGAACTATACAAATCATTAATCGCGGATGATGCGCCAATTTTTTTTTAAATATTCTTTAACCGTAATTTAATATTAATTTACGTTCAAAATTAGTCAGCTTGTCGGCATCGAGTTGGAAAATAACGGAAGTGCTTAGAAGTATAAAACATCATTTTTGAAGAGGGCATAAAAATAATTAATCATTTCGCTTTTTCACGGTACGAAAGGTTGAAGGACTCGATTGTTCTATGTGTATCTGTGGGGGCTGTTCTTTTATTACCAAAGTGAAATGTTATGATCGCGTTTATCAAACGTGTTACACAATAGCTTGTATTAGGCACCGCAGTCCCGTGCCTTAAGGAAATTGCCACAATGTTCAAAGCCACCGTCGTATTTAGATAATACCTCTTAATAATGGACGCTGCGATGCGCATTAATATCGAGGTAAATCTTATTAGGACTGCCTAAACGCCGCGATAATATCATATTGTTTTGAAACTCACCATCCGCATTTCGTCTCTCACGCTCGAAAGGGTTTCATCCTCGGGGACGTTTCAGACCTCTAAATATTCATATTATTAATACAAATGAATTTCGATTTTGAATAAAATCTGCTTATCAAATATTGCCTTCTTGCCTTTATCAAATCCTTTCTTTTCGATATAGCATAATATAACAAATAAATACAGTAGATAATATTTATATCACAACATCATCATATATGGTTATCGAACAATGTTTTAAAGAACAATAGTAAAAAGGAAAGATCGATATTATAGACTTTTTTAAAATATTCTGAAAAACCAGATTATTAATATAAAAACAATTCGCGTGTGAAAAGCGTTACGAAAGTTTGTTTTGTGGTTTGATAACAGAACGATTTATAATACAATACCGTAACAACAGAAAGCCAATGCTATATTTGTCATTAATATCGGACACAGCTTTTGAGATGTAATTGTATTGTTGATTTCCCTTGGGAGTGTCAAGTTTCCCGCGTCCGACCGACCTGCATACCCGTACTGACCTGTTACTATGTACATACAAACAATTAACTGACCATTTCATTTCAAATATTTTATTCATCGAAAAACTAAGTTTATTATTACTGTTCAATCAACCCAAGTCCCGTACGAGAACACGCTTTTTCTACATTTATTACTATATTCATATAAGTATGGCGGTAACGTACCTATTCGTACTTCTGTCTCCCGCAACAGGTTGTATCTAAACTATTTGGTCAAGATAAGTGATTCGTGGCAACCTGCATCCATCAACTTATGCTTCTCTTCTAATCATTAATTTAGTCATTATCCAAATATCAGTCATTATTATTCTTGATTTTGGTTTTTTTTTTGCACCTAACATTATATTTTATATTTTTGCTATATAACGGAATAACGGCTGGCTGATGGACAACGCCACTAGGCATCAAAGTCGCCCGTGGTACCGTACGTTATGGTGGACGGCAAAAATAACTCAATAAATGTACATTCGCATTACGCATCTGTGTGATTCTATCATCTTCCAATAAACTCAAGTTAAGTTGATATAATACAATATCTTGAACATATTACCTCTCCGGTTAGGTGGAATGACGATCTGCGAAAGGCAGTGGGCAAAAGATGGATGCGGCAAGACGAATGGCAAGACTACATGATGACATTAGGGAGAACTTCATCCAGCAGTGGACTGACACAGGCTGATGCTAATGATGAGGTCATTCACATAATGTTTTTGTCACGAGCACGGGTATTTGTTCAGTGCTTAGATATAAAACCATCTATACAAATATGTACGTAGCAATTTATACTCTTTGCGTAACTGTCTAATTATCATAGCACAAGCCTCGCTTAGTGTACGGTCAAACAACATTAAGTAATTTGTAACAAGATATAATTCTTCTTATAATCAAAAATGTTAAGATAATAAGTATAAAATTATATATGCTTTATAGAGTATTGTAAGACTCACAAAGACATATATTATATGTAATTATCATATATCTTACTCAGAAATTATGGTATGTGTGTCGTGAATAGGGTCCCAACATTTATATTATATTTAAGTATCCAAATATTGCCCAGATTAAGGAGTAAATACACTGCACTATGCATAACATTCTCGCTGTTATTAATAGGAGAGTGCATTAATAAATTTAAACTTCATACACCGTATGGTAACGGAGCAAATTCGCGGAAAACGCGAGAAATGATTGCAAACATTATTAGAACTTTACTTTCCATGGAAAATACTTAGTCGTCAGTTAACCCTAAACTTCCTGGTTACCTAGTTAACAGATAATTACTTCAATTATTAGCAATTAAAAATTAAAGTAACTAATACAAGTAATTCTAGGACATACAATTACGCCTGTATTTTCCTAGAAGGGTAGGCAGAAGAGTGTAGTATACCCACTTTCATCGGGATAAGTATTTTAAATATGGTTCGTAATGGATGAAGGTTATTCGATTATGAGAGTACCTACGGTACATTGCGATTCAGTTAGTGCTACCTAAATTAAAAAAGCGTACGTGAACCGCATCAATATTTCCACTGGATACCCTCCTTCCGGTCTTAGAGACTTTAAAGTACCCAAATGGACCACATTTACAACGAAGTAGTCATACGAGGCCAAGTAAACAACGTATTATTTTTTGAAAATACAAAGAAAAATGGGTTATCATTATGTTATTTATGCCATACAGATGTTTTGGCATTGACATTATATAACGATTACAATTCCAATAGCGTAATTGAAATAATCCCACAATGATCAATCGCAATTAGCAGGAAATATGTTGACGTTATACGAAATTAAGAGTGGAATTGGCCCAATGATTGTTCCATTGCGCTTTGCAATAATAATTATATTGGTTTAGTACTGAAAAAGTAGCAATGTACAATAAACACGTCAATATGTCATGTGTTTGAGTATAATAGGTCTGATTTTTAATAATGGAATCAAAAGATGAGTGACGATATTATAATGATAATTACCGTTAAAGCTAAATAAATTTACAGAATTTTCCTTTGTAAATTTGGTTACAATTCAGTATTTACGAATTCAATCCAATTCCATGGCCTCGCCTTATGACCCTAAATAGTAAAAAGTGGAAGAAAAGCGGTCGACAATTGGACGACATTATGTTAATAAATATATGACAATAAATTATTGTTTAATAATATTATTAATTTTACGATATTACTTATAAAGTTGGCGCATTCTAATCGGTTGAACGCTTGTTTTAAGGAAATGATCGTGCGGAACAAATTCAATAACGGAATAAATCCGTTCTATTTTTGAACCCGCAGTTTTTTCCTGCCGGCCTATTGTTCGTTGTCTTATTGTTTCTCACGTGGTATTCGATGTGCACAACCTTTCACATTACATACGTGCCGACTCGGCACCTTTTGATAGGTTCCAGGAAAAAAATACAAATATAACAGTATTTGTGTTCGACCATTTTTCTCAACACAAATCACATTTTTATATCAGATTGTTCACACGCTGTCAAGATTTTCATCATCATCATTACATAGTATAAAACAAAGTCGCTTTCTCTGTCCCTATGTCCCTTTGTTCACTTAAATCTTTAAAACTACGT
>DWTO01005588.1:0-10619 GCA_018244755.1 Jemadia pseudognetus
GATCCACATTACACCTTCAGAGATGGATGACGCAGCTACCTGAAGCAGAAGAACTAGATCCTCCAGAGCCTGATATGGAGGTTACAATTAAAATGACTACCTTTATTGACATTGACGTAGAGCCAATCCCAACTCATGCCTACAATATTTAAACAAATTGGTATTTTTAATATCACAAGTATAGTAGCTAAATTGAATATTTTAAAAGCACTAATGATTAAGCTTCGAATGACGTCACTATTTTAAAATCTAGTTTTAATTTGCTCATCAATCGAATTTAAGGCTTGGCGTTACCTTCTAGCCTAATCAGCTGTCGACGACAGTTCTTCGTCGACCTGATAGTTTATCCATTTTTTGAGAAAAACCTTTAAATTCCTCTCACAGAACTCCATTTTTTGAGAAACTCTTTACGTTCCTCTTACAGCGCTGTTCTCTGCCCTTTGATGCTTATCAAAGGGCAGAATTATATAAGCATGCAGACACATATTTCTAGTCTGATCTATCCAATTGAGTTCATCATTAGGATTCCTTACACACTATCGAATACTATACGATATTGTCGAGAATAAAATTAATCGCGGCCAACGCCATTCCATGTTTCAAGAGGCAACTACCTCCACGAACCAACGTGAGGTTCTTGCTGAATGTCAGCAAGTACATTTTCTACATGTTATGCGATTAAATCAAATTAGTAACCCAAGAACGACAGAAAGACAAGTTAGTAATCACAGACATTTTGTTAACAGCATCAGATGAAACATACATTTTGTAAAAATATATTTATTAGATGTGGAGCGTCGAAGAGCTACGGAAGAGATCAAGAGAATTAAACCTCTTAGAAGTCGCAGATATAGCTGCTAACCACGCTGATAAGGACACACCTTCCGTTGAAAAGAAAGAGAATGATCGCAGCCCTTCAAAAAGTAGCAATTCCGGAAGTCAGGTAAAGTATCATCATTTTGCTTATATAAATATATATAAATATGTATAAATATATATCTTCCTATAGTTTTACATATTATAATAATCTTATTTCAGATAACGGTTCGAACCAGTCCAGTCGTTGTAGATACGATTCCAGTCTGTAGACAGTGTCACAAAAAGTGTTTATCAAAACCTAATAGTCCCTTAATTTCACAAAAAGAACCTCCAGTAATCCCTAAGCCTAAACCCGAACCCTCGCCACAAAACTCAATTTCAAATAAAAGTTCTGCTAGTATATGTAGTGCAAAGTGTAGCTATCGAAAACCAAAGTTTTTTTGTCATTTGGAAAGGAAAGGTGCTATCAGAATACGTCCGGAAGATGCCCCTAAAGCTGCTATGAAAGTCATAGACTCCATAGAACAAAGTCAAAGGATGTTAAAATCTACGTCGTATGATCTTAATACAGATTCAGCAGTACTAAATCAGAGCATACATTCAAGAAGTCAGACAAAGAGCCAACTAGAATTAAGAAAAGACAATTCAATCTTATCGCCTAGTCCAACGTCGAGTAGCAGAAATAGTCCACTGTCTACTAGTCATACTACTTGTAGCTCTATGGTTTTCAATTCCAGTTCTAATGATTTGCGTATGTCAAGTTCAAACATCGCTAATCAAGTTCAGTGTGTTATAGCGCAAGAGAAATACATAAATGAAGTTAAATGTGTGGAAAGTATAATGCTACCCAAATCAAGATCGTCATCGAATTTTTCATCACCGGCATCCGCACGAAAAGAACAATTGACTAGACAAAAGGCTGAAAATGTTCTTAATAAAGTTTTAGGTATTAACATAGTAACTAAACGAGAAAATCTTGGTACTTGTTTAAAAACAAGTTCGGTCTTTTTGGATGATGATTCTATACATGAAGACGATACTGATTTTAAGATAGAACGGGGCCTTAGAAGATCACCTAGGATGGGCATATCTGCCGTTAGTAAAATGAATGGAGATATCAATAAAAAAACTGAAGATTTGAATACAAATGCAAACGCCAGTGATGCTTTGTCTGATGAAGAGCTAGAATTAGGGCCACTTATGTTAATGGGGCTCTCTGCCATTAACCCAGCGGCCCATTTAATGAGAGTAGAGCCCTTTAAGCGAACTTCGGCAACAAATTTAACAACCACAGTATCAAGACCGGGTAGCCTCATCTCCATCAAATCAGAATCTCCGGTCCCGAACATTGCCGTCGTACCTCCCACGCCAGACTATAATACTACTAATAAGACTGTAAGTGCTTTACATACATATATATATATATATATATGTACATATCACGCATTTAGTAATATCAAAATTTCGATTATCATATATTCTCTTTTTAGGACGAACTTCTAGATGATTCTCCAGACTCACCGGATGTACCAGATGACTTGCCCTACGTATCATTGAAAAGGTACAGTATTTTTGATCAAAACTTTTGCTTATTTTGCTAAGATATATGATTCTAGTTAAAAGAAATTCATTTGTCATTCTAGGTATGGTACAATGTCGAGCCTTGAACGAATGCCATCAGATGAGACAGATGATGGTAATGTAAGACTGACCGCTCAAGAGACAGAAACAACCCCTAAGCCATACAACGCAGGTAATACTGTAAAAGTGTTTTCATCAATTGTCCAAAAATAAAAAATATATTTTGAAAAATAATATTTTACATATACTCGTAAATTATCGTACTCGTAAATGAATATTAATAAACTGTATTAAATTACTATGTACGCATTTGGAAACAGTTGCTGGAGCTGCAGGAGGAATTATGGGTTGGACCGCCAGAGCTGGTTCTTTTGTGGTAGAAAAAATGAACATATTTAGTTACACTGAGAGCGTGCCCAATACTTCCATCGCCCATAAACAGCCATCGTTCTTAGAACGGTATGTTACAATTATTTCTAAAAATTATTACTGTTACATTTCTAATACTAATACATTTCCTCTTTGTGTTATTTGATCTTTATAATAAACATCCTAACGATGAAAAATCATACATTTCCTCTATCTCATTTCATTTATATATATTCATTTGTTTCTTCTTTAATTTCAATGTTAATGTAATAATATTATTTCTCATCCCTTTTTTCTTATTATATTTTAACTGACTAACACTTAATCTTTCCTTTGACACGAAGGTGGAATTCGACAAAGAGAGCAAAAACACGATGAGTATGAGTGGACTTTGGTTAAGTTTGTTTTTATTCTAGAATTAATTGTTTGTTGAAGTTTATAGTTGTATAGAAGGAGTAGCTGGTGACAGAGTCGTTGGCTAGATTTTGTTACTATTCTTATAATTATGACTAGCAATTAATTATATTATGTGTGTAACATTTTAAAAATCATAGAATCTTTAGGCGATTCGACTTCTAAGTATTTAAGTAGTGGATAGTCAAAAAAAATTAGCTGCTATAATTTTTTATATTTATTGTGTTGTTTATAATAATTGAGAAAATATTTAGATTTTTAATTCTATGAAAAACTAGGATTTTTCTTAAATTTTTCGACAAACGATAGACGTTTAATAAAATTATTTATTTTTCAATTATATTATATTACTGGTATTTTTGGTATGATGATAATTTCGTATTAGGGTTTTTATTTTAAAAATGTTATTGTAGAATTCATTTAGTAAGAAATTTGTAATTTTTATTTCGATATTCAATAATCTCACTGACTATTGGTATATACAGGTGTCTCGGTGTCAGTGATTGGAAAACAACCCTAGGAACTGAAGAAGGAACCGCAGAAACTGGAGAGGGTAGTGGAGCGAGCGGCGAGGAAGCCTGGGGAACCCCATCGTCAGGCGATCTCTCTGACAACCTACCAGATTCCGAGCCTGGGACACTCTCGGTGAGAATATATTAATAAATATTAACAGGTTTATTTGTTAGTTTATCCTTTTAGATTGCTCTGGTGGTCTTAGCAGACATCATAATAGTCGTAGCAGAGTATTATGATTTCCGTGGGAATGAATCTAAAAGTTAATTATAAGACGAAAATTGCCTTCTTTGTAAAATCCTAATACATTTCTCCTTCTTGGTCCTTCATGGTTTCTATACGAATTGGAATTCAATAAAAAGTATAATAAAAATAATTATATATTATTAGTATGTACAGTGGCTTTACCCTTTCAGTCGCCCACCAAGTCCTCTTCATCATATGCAGGTGATGATGACACAGAATTGATGATGGATGAGCTCCTTATGGCTCCAACAATAACAGGACCAACCACCTTACGCCCACTTTTGCCCAGGTACCTAATTACCAGGTTAATATTTCTTTTACCAATGCTTTTTCTAAATTTTGTCTCACTTCCGCTTCGCCGTCATGCATGAAACGAAATTTGAAGATGCTTTAACTCTTTCGGCAGTTTCTTTATTTTGTGCTTGTCAGTTTTTACACTTTAATTGATGTGTAGCTTTAGGCAGCTTTGTTAGATGTGATTTTGTATATTCTGGCTTACTTGTGCTTACAAATTTGACAAAATTACTAATACCAATAATAATATGTCACGTAGGGATGTTTTTAGAAGAAGACTAGAGCCTCTCCTTGAAGAAGATTGTTCTGACAGTGGAAGCGAAGACAACAAGGCTACACCCACCAACTCTGACGACCAGGTGAATATCTACGCTACGCTTCTAGTAATTGATACTATCAAATAAAAATAAAAATTTGAAGAATATTTTTCAAGATAAAGAAATAAATTAAAACTATTATAACAAATTTACATGAACTATTTCTGTGTACGGAAAGTCCTAGCATGTTAAATATATGTGAACATGTCAAAATGAAGAGTGTTCCATCCGAGCATGATTGTCGCATGTACCCTTTATAATGTTACTGTGTAATTACCTTTATGATTTAGGTTGTATTCCGGGACCATCAGTTGTTTAGTGAAGTTTCGTTTTTACACGCATTAGATAGATTACATGACATGAATACATAAATCCAATTTGAAATTCACATCGACCCTGTCCAAAAAATTTATACTATCAAAAACTCATTAGCAACTCCAGAGACATTATCGAAATTTTCCGAAGGCGTGTCGTGGGATACTCGCTATTGGCAATTTCATAGCATAGTCAGTAGCTAGGTTGTATCTCACATCGTGACTGGTCCGCTGGTGCGGCGCTTGGCGCAGGGCAGCGAGCTTGGCCTCGGTGCTGACGACTGCTGCGCCGCGCCGCCCCGGCCGCCCTCTGCTTCAGAGTCAGGTGAGTCATCAGCCGTGCGATCACGTAGTGCGCTTACCTGAATGATGCTTTGTGGTCAAACGCACATGCTACTTCTTGTATTAGGATCGTTTACTTCAGTTATGATATTAAACTTAAGCTCAAATTTTAAGAGCCCGAAACTTCGAAATGGTCCGAATTGATTACACAGCCCCGTCGTCGAAAACAGTAGATAACGTTTTGGAAAACTATTATAATACAAAAAGTAGCTAGACTGCTTCGATCGTTAGAACTCATGTTACTTCTAGATGACGCTGCCGGTCACTTGTATATTTCCTTCATCGTGTAAATACTATGTAATGTTACACAAAAATATTGTTGATATGAAACTTTTAAGACGTAGCTTAGGACATTGGGACAAATAAAAGTACCGTTAGTAGCTTCAATAAATACAATGCAATTAGAAATAACATAATACAGCCGCGGCATCGCAGTTATTAACAGCATAATAATACTAACTAAGAATACATTCCAACAGCAAAAGGGACATCTTGAGTAAAATTATAAGGTGAGGAGATAACCTTAACATGACACATATCAATTCAATTTTAACAACAACTTATTTGTAGCACTGTGCATGATTCCTTCCGAATAGAAGTTTGCTTTTATAGTTGCTATTAAAATTATTTTGACTTATTTATTTAGAGTTTGATTTCCTACACGAGCACGAATGATTGATAAGCATATAATGAATGATAAGTTTTCAGTTTTTCATCATGTACAGTTTTATGTCGAGTGTTTTGTTTGAAACATTTGATTAGAAGGATTTAGTAGACTTAAACCGGAACTGTATATACATATGACGAATTTTGTTTGTTGGTCATTTAAGAGTATGGTTATCTTAATAATAATATTAAATCTGTAGCAGGTAAGATCTGCTATTTCATTTGTTATAATTTGTATGTAGCTGCAGAAGCGATTACTTCAAGAAAGCCATCCACGCTACGAGGATTTCATAAACCTATCACAGAGTCAATCTTCCGATAAATTTCTTTCTTGTAGTTAGAGTAGATATCACGAGATTTTTTAAGCTTTACAGTCATATATATAGGTGAAGCTGATCACATATCCTCAGCCATACAATGTATCTCACCACCCGAGTCATCTCTCGAGAAAATGTAATCAATTTCAACATTTTGTGTCTCGCTGAAACTGCTTACTTATATTCTGGCACTTAAGAAGTCAAAAGCAGAAAGTTATTGGTTTGGTGATTTAACAGAAGCAGAGGACGAGGGTGCGGGCGGCGCGCCGGCTGCTGGCGAGGCGCTAGGTGGTGG
The DNA here is from genome assembly GCA_018244755.1 of Jemadia pseudognetus. Classification (NCBI taxonomy): domain Eukaryota; kingdom Metazoa; phylum Arthropoda; class Insecta; order Lepidoptera; family Hesperiidae; genus Jemadia; species Jemadia pseudognetus. The sequence continues at coordinate 6,488 of DWTO01005588.1, forward strand.
CGCCGCGTGCGGGCTGAGCCCCGACCGGACCCCCACCAACGAGGCGCCCTCGACGCTCTTACAATCTGGTGACCTGTTTATAATAATATTTTGCACATTTTATAATCATCCCATGGTTTCAGTTAAAAATTAAATTATAACTTGCATACTTTTTCTTTGCATTAATGGTCCTTTGCCTTGCTCTAATGGTTTAATGTCGAATTAAAAATCCCGTCAGTAAACCCAATCGACTTTATCATGACAGGTCATAAATCTCTTGACGGTGTATAAAACTGGTCTTAAATTTAACAGCAATTACACGTTCTGCATACTCTTCTATTATATTGAAGATTAGCGAAAATATATAACATAATCTTTTACGATAGATGTGTTAATAGAACGTTCATTCCGTGATCGCAGTTTCAAAAGAGTGTGCGGAGGTGCGAGCCGCTGCTGGTGCCGGTCGCCGGGGCTCGGCCAGTTCGGCCAGCACGCCCTCCACACTCGAACGTACCACGATACACAACCCCACGCCGCTCCATCAGTTGTCGCCAGGTACGTCATCAACTATTATCAATACAAAACCAACACGAGCAACCGCCTCGTTCAAATCCCGGGTCGGGCACTAACAAATTTTTCTAATTTAGATTGTCTAGCAGTGGCTCGAAGTTTGGATTGTGCCTGGTGTATGGCAATAGGCTCATCACCTATTCCATAGTGGAACGTATACCTAACTGGTAAAACGTGTGGTAGTGTTCTACATTCATCTGCCTATCTCTTTGGAGATTACAGACATGATCTTACGTTAGGATGATTCTAAATTCAATATAGTTTGATTCATTTCGAATATGTCATGCTTAAACAGCTTCGGAGCCGAGCCCAGCGCCAGAATCATCACAGCAGGAGGAAGTGCGTCCGCCCACGCCCGAGGAGAGACTCAGTCCCCGGGCGGAGATGAGGCTAGCGCTGGATCGGGGGAGGGATATGCTGGCAGACCAGGAGGTGTCCTGGGTGAGGAAAAAGAAATAGGAACTGCCGTAGAATATGTGGATTATAAAGTCGCAGTAGACTTTTTGTAATGCTGCTTTTTGATTCTTTTGATGCTGCCTTTGAAATAGTGTTTAATAGAAAATATAAAAGAGTACATTTTAAAATAAGCCTTTTTAATGTAATGGCGATAATTCTTAAATCTATTAGTTATTGACTTCACTGATTTAGGTACTTGATCAGTTTGATTGGTCCACTGGTGCAGTGGTTAGTACACCTGACTACTTAACTGGAGATCATGGATTCGAGACCCGTCCAGAACAAATACACATTTCTACGCACAAGTAATTGTTCTGTCGGGTGGAAAAAAACTACTTACGCATCTAAACAAATATTAATACAGCGTATTAGAAATAGTGAGTATAGAATAATTTCCGCTTAATTTGACATCGATGGTGTGCGATGTGTATGTCGGTAAAGCCGATGTACAATGACTAAAACTAAAACATGACCTTCATTGAGTGTATATGTAACTATACCTTATAATGAATAAAAGAATTTGAATTTGAACGAGACGTGTGCCGCGCGGCAGCGGGCTGGCGCGTCCGACCACTGGTCGTTTCGCGCGGCGTGCCAGCGCTCGCTGCTGCGGCGCGTGGCGAGCGCCGACGCGGTGACGCTGTGCCGCGCGACGCCGCGCCGCACCGCCCCTCATACTACTTCGCGCAGTTCTGTATATGCTTGGAAAGGTGAACTATCGCTCATAAAGTCATACTACAAGACCTTCTTCAAGACAGGCATCACATTGCTAACCCTTCTGATCTTGGAAATGTTTATAGGCGGCGATGTCCACTTATAGTGAGCAGTCTGCCTGTTTGCCGTGGCTTTTAATATAAAAAAATAAGCGTCATTCAAGATATCACATTTTATCCACATTATTGCAATAGAAACACGGACAAATGTCACTGGCAACATTTATCAAAACGATAAAGTAGTGATAGCCTAGTGGTTTGAAATTCAGCCTCACTCCGGAGGCCCGGGTTCAAACCCTGACGCGCACTTCTTTATAGGAAATGTATGTAATAGTGGAACGATAAAAAGTGACAAACAATTAAAAATAGAAGAAAGGTGGTGGTAAATGAGAATAAAAATAAAAGTGTCGTATATTAATTGATTTTTAGCATCTACTACCGTATGTATTTAAAACATAATATGGAATATGAGATATTCCGAGTGAAATGAATTAAAAACCAATACGCATTATTAATGTAACGAAACACACGTTAATCATAAAGTAATAATACACTTACATAATAGTAAATGTAAAACAATTAGATGTTTATTTTATCAAGCAATGATCCAGTAATACAAAGCGTATTTACGCAAAAGTTCCAGAAAGCGAAACGAAACTTATGGAGATGGAACAGTTGGCACGAGCGGAAGCTCAGACGATGCGTTCGCGGACGCGCTCTCAATGCCAGAACGGGAAGATGTGAGTACAGACATACATTTACAAACTTGGTGCCACCGTGCCATGACAAATATTTGTTTTAACTAAATACAATCTACTATTACAATTTAATTGATCACATAAATACATATTATCAAAATGAACTTTGATATTTTGCATTATTGAATAGCTAAGCTTTGTTATAACAAAGTATAACAATATTTCTTTATTGTTATACTTTGTTAATTGTAAATTTAAGAGAGATTTTTTTTTCTAATTGTATCAATATTTTACGATTCAAAAAGAGTTATATATATTTAACATTACAAGATCAAGAAATACATCAGCCCCTTGTTAGATATGCGACGTTATAGGAACTATGTATATAAAAAAGACTTCATTTTTCTACCGCGTTGTATACAGTTTATTTCAAATACGGTTTCCTTGTCGTAGCTTGGGGTTCCTTCGTCGTCGGGCGTCCTCCGATAGCCCGCGCCGCGAGCCGTTCGTGCTGCCGGCGCGCCCCGCGTCCCCGCGCCGCGCGAGCGTGAGCAATCCCGGCTATTACAAGATATGCTTTGTCAATGGCTATGTGTGACGCACCAGCTTCATGCGTTCACCGGCTGGATTTAAATCATATGTTTGATACTATGTACAAGATGCAAAAATGGCTGTAGGTTCACCCCTTGTTCCATGGACGTATAATATAATTGGTGAAACTTGGCAGCTTATTCCTCTACCCCTTCAGGGAAACACGGACGTATTGTAATGTTATATTACAAAAAGTAATTCAATTCAATTCAATTGAATTTTTAAAATCTTCAAGCTCATTATTATCTCTTGAATTATTCGTGGGATATTCGTCTCGTATTCGTGGATTGATTCATCGATACTTGATTGGTTCGATCAACGTCTAAAAGATCGTTGGTTTATTGAAAATTTAATCATAATTACAATAATTATTAATGCTACTATCAAAAATTTACATTTTGTCCAAATTTCAAAATCATAAGATTTTAGCTGTTTTCATATATTGTGATACAAACCTTATTGAATTGGCATTGGTAAAAATTAAAACATTTAAAAAAAAAATCATTTTTGTGTAGGTAAGTAAGATAGATACCTACATAAGTATACAAGTATTAACAAACTAGTAGTAATTCGGGTAACTCACGCGTCTTATCTTCGCTTAGTCCATTTTGAAATAAAATGTATATTATTCAATGATAAGTAATTAATGGTAATAGTCCAGTGTTGTTATTAAATAATTAGGAATCTTTTATAAAATGTAGCTATGGCTTTTAGTACAGCCCAAAGTGAAACTGTTGTGACAATGTTGGGTGTGATTAAAAAAACAGCCAATAAGATTGCCTTTCAAATTATGGTAACTTTTTAAAACCTTACATACAAGTCATTGTTAACTTAGTTATACGAATTTCTAGCAAAAATATATTGCATGTTGTGTCTAAATTAATTAAATTGGCTTGTTACGATGAATAATGTTTCGATGTGAATACACGGCGCTACGGGCCGTCTTCGATTGTTCAGTGTTGACAAACGAATGTCTAGTTTAAATCCAGCTGCCCATGACGCGGTTCATTTTGTTTTATTGAAATTATCTGTTCATTTCGATTGGAACGGGTGTTCTAAAAAATATATATTTTTACTAAAAATCCATTGCGCTTTTCATTACTGAACCTGCCGCTTAGCTGCCCC
>DWTO01005589.1:0-10618 GCA_018244755.1 Jemadia pseudognetus
GTTCGACCCGGGAATCGAACCCGGGACCTCCCGATCGGCAGTCGCACTTGCAACCAACACGACCAACGAGGCAGTCAATTGTTAGTCATCAATTACCTATTCCATTACATATAAAAATGTATTAGACAGACCTGTAAATACTATGCCACCGAATTGTACGTGACCGTCGTTACCCATCGACACTCAGAGAAAGCGCCAACACAATATGTATCGGAATTAAAGGAGGTCCTTATTACTTTTTCTGTTTAATATCAGTCGCAGGCTAAAATCCGTATTTGATAAATCGCTTAACTTAGATATACAAGCTGTCCTTTATCACTCTTCAATAAATACCTAACAAAAAAACTGCTTAAATTTTCTTGACTTTAGCCAAGGTTGGTTTTTGCGTCCAAAACCTGTTGTCCAAATTCGAATGACATCAACGGTTCCCGCTCAGTTGAAGATCAACGTCAATATATTTCGAAAAATGGTTTTACACGTAGGTACGGAGCGCTAGTAAAAAACCCTTAGTTCAATATATTGCATATTTTTGTTATTATATTTTTAATGTATTGTGTAATGAAAAGGTATTTAATAATTTTTCGCCCCAAATTTTCAATTTAATAATCTGTTTATTTTTGTATATTATCTGGTTGTCAATTTATTGTAATGCAATTCTGACAGTTATCGAAGTTTATATGTTTTGTCTGATGCGAAACTCTATAAATGTCCCAACGCTAAGCAGATATTTCCTTCTATGTAATAATTTAATATCAATGTAAGTGGAAAGTGCATTGGCAATTTAATAAATAAATATGGTGTAGGCAACGACTTAACTACTTGTGCCAGGATCGATATGGTTAAGATTCTTATACATATCTTTAAGTAAAGTAAAGGTACGATAAAAAATTGAAACTGAGCGATCATAAATTTGATCATAAATTACGTGTGAAGTTATATTACATAAGTTCTAGCAAGTAATGCAGCGGTGGTTCTATACAAGTAAGTTTGTTGCTGGCCGGCGGCAGAGGAAACAACACCCGTATTAAGGACCTTCAACCAGTGTGACTTTCTAAATATATTTGAGTAACTAGGTATGTATATTGGTCAAGTATTATCTGATCCTAAAGGCCATCTCTTCGAAGGAGCAATATGTCAACCTTGGGTTTGAGAGCTCTTGATGTAATAACATTACTTACCTACTGCGATTGTTTAGAAATTGAAAATTAATTGGTTACAACTAACTAAATAACTGGTTTTTCATGTGCTTGTCATTTCATGCATATCATTTCTTGATTTACTTTAATATAAATTGACGCTATTATAAGGTTCCCGTTGTCATCAAATTGACAAATAGGTCCGAGCGCCTTTCACTTTACCCCCACTCCGCGGCCGGGTGTAATGCGACATACGACAGAGGAACGTAAAATTTAGTCGCGATACATAAAAAGTTTCACTTTAGAAAATCAAACCTTTAAAATGTTATTGCTACTTTAAAAAATTCCAATATATCCAATATCCAATAGGTGGAAAGGTAAACTCTATCTACACTACACTACACTACACTATCTACACGCATAAGCTTAATGAGGCGCCCGACATAAGGCGGCGGGTTGTTACGTGATACGGGTTGGTGCATTACCGGTGAGCCGCCTTGGATCCGCGGAACACGCGCCCGCACGCACGCGCCCGCACGCACGCGCCCGCACGCGGACAAGCTCCACGAAACAGCCAACGCCCGTCTTTTTTGTTTCTCGTACGTCATTGTGATTTTTATTTGCGCTAATAACATTTAGACCAGAATTTTTATAGAGTTTTTTCATTAAATTCGAAGATGCAGATATGGAATCAAGGTGAGTTCTGATGCAAATCAATTATACATCTTACGTGCTACATTTGTAATAAATCAGAATAGAACGTTCAGTGATAGAAGATCAAGTTGTATGGCGTGCTGTCAAAGAGACTCCTGTCCAGTGGCGGACGAGGACTTGCCGCCGTACTGCCAGCACAGAGTAACTCTTACCGCTTTTCGCAGTACAATAGGAACATCCGTAAAGAAAACATACATATATGTATATACCTACTCACTCGTATTTATGAAAATACTACGCCTATGTAGGTACATGTGCCTAAAACTAAAAAGTAGCATACAGTAAATGTAACGATTGACAGTTTCTAAAATAATATCGAACTTGTTTTCAAAGCTTAATACTTTGTATATTACTAGCGACCCACCCCGGCTTCACGAATTAACTTTGACGTTTTTATCGATCCCTTGAAGAGATACATTTCCGTAGTACCTAACTATATTAATTTAATCTATCTCATAAAGTTCAGCTACCGTTTGCGATTTAAGCACACAAAAATATGTTTGTTACGTAATCATATTGCAAATCTTTGCTTTTAGCGGCTTTTCTTACTATAACATGTATGTATTAAACCTATAAACGTTACTCATAGTCTTGGTTAGCTTGTGAACGACCTAGGTGGGAACAGCGCTCCTTTAGGTGAACTATGCGAACTACTCGTAGTTCATCGATGGTCTCGGTCTCGCCCTTAGGTCGTCAGTTCTTTTTATATAGCAACTCGTATTTTTTCGGCGCCACGTGGCCAACTGAATTGTTTACTTATACTGTGCGCGCCTTGATATTTCAATATCGATACTAAGCAAGTCCACATGCACATGTAATATCGGACTTTAATTTATTGTTCTGAAATAAAAAATAAACAAATATTTGACAAAGTTCGATGTCTAATCGCGTAATGCGTGTTTCTTAATATTATCGTCCGAATGGTATATACTCATGTGGTACTTTTTATTTATTGCAATATGATTACGTTTTATACCAATATCAAGACTGAACGTTGACTATAATTTTTAATATAAATATAAAATTTGAGTAAAAAATCTTATGTAACATAAATAAAACTTTTAATTCAATACTTTGTATTTTTTAATAAAAATCAACAGAACTTACAATAATCATAAATATATTTTTTCCTGTATTAATTATTTTTACTAAATTATTTCAAAAATAACTAAAGAACTAAAAGACGGAAAAAGTTCGCCGTTGGATTGTGAACTAAATTGAGACGCGCTGTGTTTGACTCAAAGGTCATGTACAATTGGAGCTCGCAACATCATTAGAAGATCGGGCGGGCCGTGGTGCGACGCAGTTTGGCGCGACTATGTACGTCATTCTGCTCAAGTATCGCATACGCGATTGTTATAGCTATGTTAATCAGAACTCAAGAATTAAATTTATGCTATTTGGATTTGCGTCATGCCAACGTAGATTAAGGCGCTTAAAAATATATCATAATGGTCAACGCGATACTACAGTTGCTACAGATACTCCTGTAGACGAGTAACTGTAGCAAAACATAAGCTAGCATACTATAACTGTTCACTCCATGAAAAGTTTTAACTTACAGGAAACTAACAAACGCTAGTCACCTCTAGGATAGATATGTTGTACACAATAAACAATTATAAACAAGGAATAACAATATTGTATAGTATCTTTAGCAACGCGTGACGTCAGCGCGTCTTGCTGTTGACTTCCACTCTGTTGTAAATATACGTAAGGGAGATCAATTTATAGGGAAAATTGTTATTTAATTATTATTGTCGAACAATGTCACAGCAGTCCTCCGTGTCGCTCTGTGCCCCTTCAGAGGTGGTCAGGGAGGGTGCATTCGAAATGACATTCCAGCAATAACCCAGCGCTCCTACCCGACGCTCATCAAATAGGCTTTAATGGATTTAAGTCGCGACTAAAGATACCTTATGCAATTGTTTACATGTCTATATATCTTATATATACATGTGTACGGGGCGCTAGCCACAATGTTAACGGTTGGGACCGTCTGCCATTTGATGCCCCGTCTGTCTGCTTGTTAATTTTTAATGTGCATATAATGTTATAGTCTTAATATACAAAGAAGTCTGATACCACATACCCTCGTCACTTTATGAATCTATATTATAATATCGTAAAGCTGAAAGTGTCTTGTTTGTTCGTTTCCGCTAATTTTTAAGACTACCAGTGGGATATGAAAAACTCGTATTGTGTATTGTAGACATGAGGAATGTTATAGTCAGCTAGAATGATGTTGTAGCATGTATTATACAAAGTACATGCAAAATAAGAAAGTCGTGCGCTGATGTAACGGTTAGCAATAGGTAAATACTACTAAATACAATGCACTACAAAGATATTAATTCAGATAAGATCTAGAAAAAAGTTCGCGACACGATATATTGATTAGTAAAATATAAACCACAATTAGCTGCTACGAGCCATACATATATTGCAAATGAAGAAGTCCTTTAAGAACATGATTTTAATGTATGGCACATTAATACTTACAAACATAAGTTATTTTCTTTTATAAGCTATTTATGAAGGAAAAGTTCATCCTTTAAATTACAGCGTTTTATCTGAACACAGATAGTAGAGGTAACTTAAAATTCTTCACTGCTTGAGTGTATGTCTAAACTCGTAAGACAGCGCGATGCGACAACACCCAATAGGTAGAGGTATTATTGTATAATACCATATGAAAAAAGAACTAAAAGCATTGTTTGTGCTGAAGCAGTTAAAACTATTAGCAATTTTTCTGTGAAACCGCGGACAGAACTGTTTAAAGTTATGTATCTGTGATGTTTGGGGTCTCTTTCTGCAAGCGTAAAAGATTTACTCAGAACATGAAAGATACATAAGTGTACGACTCCGTCTTCGGAAGTAAGACGAGGACCTAATGTACTCGTATGTATGGGGAGCATAAAAAGAGCCTCCCCGAGCGGCGACCGACTGATTCAGTTCGAACATATTCTACCTGACGCAGCCTGAACACTGTGACTAATGCTCTAACCGCGATGGCTGATCACTCACGAACAGCTATCGCCTACACGAAGAAGAGCTCATGTATTACTTCGAGCGTCTGTGTCTTATTTGCGTGGTTAAACTAAGCCTACTTGCTTTTAGTAGCATACTGTTACAACAATTATTATTTAATGGCGTTACATTAGCTCTGTTTATATTGTAGTCGGAGAGGAAAAGCCCGCTGCTGCGAGTGGGCGACCATGGCCGAGTCTGATGGCCCATGGCCGCGTCTCATGGCCCATGGCTAGCGACGGCGCGTCGCATCCTAAGCGTCACATTAGCATGGTGGTCACGAGTGCCAGTGCGACGGGGGTCACGTACAACGTTCTGGGTTGTATTTTGATATGACTAATGCCTAGTAGAGGTTAACTTCATTTAACTAAACTACAATGAAGCGAACAATAAACAAAACATTTGAATATGTCGGACTTCAGTTGAGAGCGTGTTACGACGGCACGAGTCATGGCAATAAACGATACCGAGGCACCCGCGTGATGTCGCCACTGCGTCTTTCGCGGCCATTTGTACTTAAACAGAATAATTCCCGTACAACAATCCATAATTAGAGCCGATATGTCCATCAAATTCGTTTTTTTAATTCGACCGCAGAGCTGTTTTAATTAGCGTTATCGGGTCCGCCAATGACGCAGGGTGATAACGCACCATAAATAAGCATGTGTTATGTTGCCCGGTGCGCGCCGCGCACGAGCTCCACCCGCAGCGAGGAACTATGTTATAATATAATCACATTAGTATCTTACGCCCTTTAAATATTGTCTGCCTAATTGGTCATATTGGTTGAAAGCGCGACCGCAGAACGAGAAGTCCTGGGTTCAAATCACGGGTCGGGTACTATTGCATTTTTCTTATATTTTCTAGTAGTCTAGTAGTTCTATTACAGCCTAATCTCCTATTCAATATGGGGACGTATACCATAACTGGTGAACCATGGGAGTGTATTAGACTGCTCTGCCCCAAATTTTGGTTAAATAGAGACGTGAGGTTATGCTATTGGTACGGTGGGCTAAAACTCTCAGGGGCGACCTATGTCCAGCAGTGAACTGCAATTAACTGATGATGATGATGTTACTGTATTTGTTGATACGAGATTTTCGTAACGTTAATGACGCAGGTCTCTCCGTTTATTATTTCTTCTATTTGAACCACATCTATAATCGAGATGTCCATAAATCCTTCTTCTATTGGCTGGTTTACATCGTGTAAGAAACTTTAATATAGCCACATGCACAAGTCTCTATTTTACTTTTTGTTTCTCTTTAGTCTTTTTAAAATCCGCACTGGAAGGAATATCTTGTTTATATTTACGTTTAATGGGAAGCCTATGTCCAGCACTGGCCTTAGGAAAGCTGAGGATGATGATGATGAATATAAAGCGATTTACTTGCGTATATGAATCAATCACCTGTAACTGATACTTAATTTTGTAGTTTATATTACAACGCGCGCTCGGACCGCGGCCCCGGACGTCTCGCTATACATAATACTAGCAATTTACGGCTAAATGAATGTGTGGTCTATATTGTAATCAATATTATACTAAATTTTAATTGGTTGGAGGTACCAATTATTTATTAAAAACTTAGTTTTCGTATTCGCTTTCATGTTCATTATATGTAATAATACGATTATGTGTGCTCCAATTAACAATGTAACCACTAGCAAACGGATGCTGTAACAAACCAGACTCGAAGCTGTGGCGGCGCGTGGGCGTGGGCGCGCGCCCCTCTGTGCGCCAGCGCTGGAGACACGCTTCATTGCAATATGTTTGCCGAAGCTTAACCTGGCCCACTTTAATTATTAGTATTGTTACGGCTGCGAAAACTTTAACCACATTACTTGTACGTATTTTTTCTAAACGAAAAATATCATCACGCCTGTATTTCCCCGAAGGGGTGGACAGAAGAGCGTAGTACACTCCCAAGTTTCACCATTTCGTGTACGTCCCACTATGAAATATAATATATAAAAGAAACTGCCTCGTTCGTCGTGTTGGTTGCAAGTGCGACTGCCGAGCGGGAAGTCCTGGATTCGATTCCAGGGTCGGGCACTATAGAATTTTTCTAATTTAAATTTTCTAGTAGTGGCTCAGAGTCTGGATTTGAGCCTGGTGTAGGACAATAGACACACCACCTATTCCATAGTGGGACGTAAACGTAACTGGTGAAACGTGGGAGTGTGCTACATTCCTCTGTCTACTTCTTGGGGCATTACAGGCGTGATGTTACGTTTTAAATTATATTTCAAAAAGAGTAACATGTCATCTTTGTCCTCCAAACGTCTGCTACGGTGAAATTCATAAATAATTCCTCCCGCACTGAAAACTTGCTCACTTTTAACTTATGCCAAAGATCCGTATCCGCAGCTCTTGACACGAAATATCCGTATCCGAATCCGTATCCGCGGATATACATCTTTAACGACCTGGCACATCACTAATATATGTACCTATACCTGTTTCAAATATTTTAGAGATAACGGTCGGCCATCAAGCATGCGACAACTGACAGTTGTTGAACCATTCCGCGGTACATTGTATGAGCTAACGGCACAGAGCTGCGTCCGCTGCCCGCTGCCGGCGCGACCCTGGATAATGCTTTAAGTGCATTCCCAAGTTGAACTACTTGTCGTTTACATTAACGTTAAGTACACACGTTATACCGTCCACGTGTCACAGTGACCCCAAAAGAAGCCCTGGCACATTACAGCAGCCCTGGCCTCGAGCGGGACGCGCGGCGCGTCGCCGATACGATCCTATTGCGGTGTACGTGCCACGACATGAGTGCGCGCTATGAGGAACTCGTCGGATACATTTTGCTTCGCTCACTTTAATTAGTAAAAAAGCCCATCAGCCGTTTTGTACATTTCCTTAGCTTTTCTTAATTATTTTAAATAAAAACTAGTTTCATTGCCTCGTTGCTCGAGTGGCCGCAAGCGCGACAGCTGATCGAGAACTCCTGGGCTCAACTTCCGAGTCCGTACTTTTTCTAGTAGAAATATTTAGTAGCGGCTCGGAGACTGCATTCGTGCCCGGTGTAGGTACGAGGTTTCATGGTGGGACGTAAATGTAGCTCGTGTAACGTGATAGTTTACTACACTCCTCTGTCTACCTCTCCGTGAATTACAGTCGTGATATTATAGATTATAGACATGATATTATTATTACCGTACTGTCAGTATTTTTTCCGATATTACTTTGCTGTGTTGGTTTAGTTGTTATGATTACGTACACTTATGTACCTTCGTGTAGTTTCGGTACCCATACAACGTATGGTATGGGTTCTTTTTTTACGCATGCTATGCTACTTCTGCTATTTATATTGTGTGTTGTACTTAATATTAATTCGACAAACTTGAGCATACCGATTCATGAGTCACAATTAGGAGTCGAATAACAAAGCTAGCAAAATACACTTAACTAACCTAACTAAACTAACATTATTTTACGTAATTTGAAAAAAACGAATAACAAGATATTAAATTCCGCTCCTACCCTACCGCTCCTACCCTACCGCTCCTACCCTACCGCTCCTACCCTACCGCTCCTACCCTACCGCTCCTACCCTGACGCTCCTATCCTACCGCACCTATCCTACCGCTCCTACCCTACCCCGCAAGGGACCTGGCGTGATGGTATGTATGTTTATTCCGCTCCTTACTGTATTTATTTTTACTCATATGCGAAAGTATGTTTTAATTTATCTTTATAAAGAAATACAAGTCATAAAAATCATAAAATTATTCGTAAATAATTTGAAGGACTTTGCCGTGTTTGCAAGTGAAGCGTGGACTCTTCTGTTTATGTTATGAATGCTTGCGGACATTGTTTTTGTTGTCAGTAAATAATTTGAATTATAAACTGTGAGCGCTACCCAAATATAAGAATATTTTTATAATTTGACCAACATTATATTGAACAAAATTAAATAAACATGAAAATATTTGGAAGCCAATCATATAAAGATGATTAATAGAAAACTTTATTCTTAAATCACTTCAATTTTGGTATATTTATATTATTTCTGATAAATCTTTTTTTATGACTGCAAATTATTCTATCAGATAACATTGTTGATTTATATCTAAAAAAAATTGAATTATTGTTACTTGACAATAAAAAAATCTATAAGAACGTACATCAATTGCATAACCCTTATAAGAAACTAGCTGACCCGGCGAACTTGGTACCGCCTAACAATCAATGAAAAAAGTCAAGTCAAAGAAAAACATGCATATTCTAGATTAAATCCATAAACAGGCCAGAATGGATAACTTCTGCCCCAAACGAATGTTAAATATACGTTCGTGTGATCCTCTGGTCTGGTCGTTTATACGCTCTGAACACGACTTTGTATTCATAGTCATGTACGCTGTTGAAATACTTCGTTTTTATTATTAAAAGCTTTTATTTAACTTGCCATGTTTGTTTGTTTGTTTGTATGTATGTTAGGGTAGAATCTTGCAAGTTAAATTAGACCCACTTCCCGGTGTCCAATTGAGCTGAAGTTTTACATTCTGGTCCAGTCCCGATGACAATGCATGTTTATGCTAAGCATGACGTGATGCTGCTGCCAGGATTAGCTCCAGACGTGAGAACTCCTCAACGGTTAACAGTAGGGACATGAAATTTTGCACACCCGTTCGGGTATAATAGACGGTTGGTGGGTCCACCATGAAATTGCTGCCACATTCATGGTTTGCTCCAAACCAGGGAACTCCTCAACGCTCAGCAGTAGTAACAGGCATACTATGACTTGTGTAATTAGGTGTAATTAGGTATAAGTTGATAGTAATAAAGTAATTGGAAAATGAATAGGTTTAATGTAATTCAAATCTTATTTTTATTTTTTTAGGGCGTAAATAAAAGCTTGTTTTAAAAGTTTTTTATATTAATTTTTTTGCCCTTACTTTGCAAATGCTGGCTGAACCCTGCGAGATAGATCAAAATGATATACTGCAGTATTGTTCACCTTAATAAGGTCTACAAAAAAGTCCGCGATGGGTAAACTGTCTGAGTCGATTTTTTTGCTCCCTAGTGTATATGCGATAATTCCGAAAATATTAATTGTTTTGAGTTATCCTTTGGTCAGTATATTCTTTCTAAGATATGCTTTCGAATTATGCAAAAAAATAGATTTTGAAAATTTTTAAAGGTATTTATCCCGTTAACTTGTTTGTATGCTGTTTCGTATTAGAACTAGGTTACATCGCTGATGCCTTTGCAGTCAAATCTGTAACAAGGAGTTTTATAAAAATCTGCAAATTGACTGGATTCTAAATCTATAAATATAAATGTGATAAAGTATGCTCCATGGTAACTAATTTTTACACAACCATGACAATTAGGTTTATACAATTATAAGTAACTACCATTAAAATCAAAATTGTGTTTGATTGTATGTCTTAACAAATAAAACATTGATATTTAAATTTACATGTTTGTGATGAATCCCACAGTGTGCATATACCCTAACAGCACAAAACTGGTAACTTAACTGCTATCTCAAATATCTGAGAATGGTGTGAGGGGTTGCACTCCCACGATACCGACCGGCACTTCCCACCTAACTTCGGAGGAACATCCTCATACTTTAAGATATCAATAAGCGAACATTTGTAAAACTTAAATAAAGAATCGATCAAACACTACAAAATTTTCTAATTTAGATTTTCTGGTAGTGGTTCGGAGTTTGGATATTTGCCCGATGCATGGCGATAGGCTCACCACCTAT
>DWTO01005590.1:0-10617 GCA_018244755.1 Jemadia pseudognetus
GACATTTGAATCGGTCATGTTGCTGATCGGTCATGAACGAACCGGAACATGCAAAATGAACGACCGACACAGGACTAACTGCAGTAAACTTATTTGACAGTTTTGACACTTCATAGTTCATTTGACGTTCAGTTGTCAGTGCTACTGTCAAAATATTATCAATAGATGAAATTATTAAAATCAATAATTAATTAAAGAGTTTAAAAATGTATTATTAATTTCAGAATATTTTACAAATTTTTCTGCTATTATTATCAGAGACTTATGAACGTAAATAAAAAACATATAGGTTTTTATTAATTCAATTGGAAGTCATTCAAAATGTCCCAATATAGGTGACGCATGAATAATCAGAAATTCAAATTTTCAATTAGTTTCACGATATGTTTCCAAATAAAAATTGTCAAAAATACGTTACGAAAGTATTAGATATTCTCTGAAATTTAAAAATCTCCTGTTTTAGTGTTCAAACTGCTCCTAATCGACTTGAACCTTCCTACCGCCACATTCCATTTTTTTAATGGCGGTTTTAATATTATTCGTAGAACAATATCCAAAACATTTACTGACGTTCATTTTTCAAACATTCAAACGCGTATCTTAATTTTTATTTAATGACTAAAATATTCAGTAGCAATAATTTCTATCGCAGAACAACGTTCGCCATGTCAGCTAGTTATAAATAAAACTAGCTGTGCCCGCGAGTTCGTATGCTTACTTTTCGTTTTCCCTGTGCCCTATGCATATACTAATGTATCAACTATAACCCTTCAAAGTTTCATCTAATTCCGTACAGTACTTTTTGCGAGAAAAAGTAAAACCGCTTTATATACCTACCCACGCAGAGCCACATCGCATTCAGCTGATGCGCTTCTAGCCTAAACTGAACCCTATTTAATTTGATTGATCATATAGATCTGAGCTCTATTTTTCTTAGTACATATTACGTGATGTTGATTAACATAAATTGACATGATTTCTTTATTTTTTATCGTTTGAAATGATAAAAAAAGTAACTGTTAAACGAAGCCTATCACAATATAATCCTGAAAACTGCATTCAAGTCGGATAAGCCGTTTCTGTAATTAGCGTGCACAACCGTACAGACATAAAGACAAACAATATGAAAAAACATTGTTTTGGGTTATTTTGCGTATATAAAGGCTATATCGGTTTATCCGTTCCAGAGATTAGCCAGAACAAACAGACAGTCATACAAAAATTATAAAAAATGTTAATTTGGTATACGTACCGTGTATAATCCATTCCTAGGCATTTAGTAAAAATGGTTATTTTACAAACAGATACTCCAATTTTATTTATCTATATAAATGTACAGATATGTATTGTGTATACATATGTACATACATAAGTACATATTTAGTTATTTAGTAAAAAGCGGTTATTTTAATGTTACACACTAACACTCCAATTTTATTTATCTGTATAGATAGGAGTCATAAGCGCGTATATAAGTGAAAATGTCGAGTTAGTGGAAATAATACGATTTTTTATAAATGTAATAGTTTCTGATTGACTTCATCAGTAATTGACGTGCGAAGATGCTGGCGGATACAATAAGTTACGGTATTGAAATAAATGTGTGTGTAACAAATTCATGCTCTTTCTGTCTCTATCGACGACACGACTTTTCGCTTGGCTCTTTGTATGGAATACTATCGCTCTATGACGAAAATACTCGAAAGAAGTTCTTAAGTGTATGTTAAAGAGATAATAAATGAAATTAATTTTGACGTTACAACAATGAACTCACACCTGTGGATCAACAAATTATTAAACTGTTGATGGCTATAGTAACAACGTATAACATATCAAGAATTATTTCAAAGCACAAAAAGGTTGTTTTTTTCAACTAATATTTACGACAAGGCGCGATGGCGCTCTTTGGGGTATTCCTATGACCAACAGTAAACTGATTGTGAGATAATTTGATAAAGATCATGAACTAGTATACGTATAGTTAAACGATTACACATAACAAAAGACTATAATAATTATGTGTATCAACCTGCATATATATTTTATCACTAATACGTACGTGCTTGCTATGAGAAAGAAAAATTATAATGTTCTCATGATTTATGCCCAGCGATTGGCGTTGAACACATTGTATTAAGTAAAAGAGAAGTTTTAATATGACTGCGTTGTTTGCCAGCACTTATTGTAGACGTTTTAATCCGATCATAAACCTAAGCCTTATTTATAAAGCGATAAGATCTAAAATATCCCAAACCCAATCCTAACAAGACCATAGGTCTTTACAATGTTGGGTAGTAGCGAGTCGTAATTTAAATTGTTTACTGAAACAGGATCTAAAATTAATTATTTCTCACAAAGTCGCTCGTGCTCTTAACTTGTATACACGGACAGTAAAAGCGCACTCATATCGTAAATGTTTTAATGATTCATTAGTTTTTCATTTCATTACTAGATTTTGAATTGGGTGAGGGTTTTTTTATCTTACCGTGTTTTGGAGAACATGATAATGTGTAAATATTAATTTGACTCGTTCAGGCGTGAATTTAAATTCCAACTCAAATCTAACTAAACGTCTTTTTATGTTTATTAAATGTATCCTAATGTTCTTCTAATTTGTCAACTTGTGTTCGAAGCGTTCGCTGGTTGGATAAGTGATAGTTTGTGGACAATTTTCACGGCCGTGCCTATATATGTTAGCTACAAAGGGATTTCAGTTGTTACGCTGCCGGACTGCATATTCGGTAGAACATATTATTGTGATCAGTGGAAATTCGCAGCATCAGAATAATCGTCAAAAAGCTGCTGGTTTTGGTTTAAAAACATTTAATTCGTCCAACTACTCTTAAAATTTTTATCCATTTCAAATATGATGTGAGTATTCAAAAAATATGGTACGTCCTGTAAAAAAGTTCCTGTGTAATTATTTCCTCTTCAATGTATTTATTGTTCCATTATACATATGATATATATGAATGTGGACTTAAGGTTAAATCAAACAAATCCATAGTTTAATTTTGGTCTTCAATATTAGCCAGCAAACGAGCATGCCTCGCCGACTCATGTCATTGTTCAGTAATGCAGGCTATGGACAAATAACATTGCATTTAAGTCGATCGGATATAAGTTGGCACACCTTGTATTATAGGGCTTACCAGCAGAATTACATTTCCATGGAAACCTTGCAAATTATCATCATCAGTATCAATAATCTATTTATCGTTGTAATGTTACGGATCTGCTCTCGCTCACTGGGAGGATTACTGGCTTTCGCGCGTCTCGGGTAACATTATGGGAAACTCCGAGGCGTGTAAGTTTCTTCGCGATCTTTTCTTTCCACTTTATGGCATAATGAGAATATCTCATTTTCTCTCGCGGATTGTTCAGCAGGGAAACGTATTTGTATCTTGTCAACTTTTATCGTTGTCGACGTAAACTTTTTGTTGCATATTTCAAAGGTTACGCCGCCGTGTATCCTTTGATTTCCACCCACGGCTGCAGCGAATATGGCAGTTAGGTGAAGCCAAAATTTTCGGGACAAGTTTCTATAAGGAAAAGAGGTTTTAGCTAAGCCGTGGGCAGGAAGGTCATTCTACGTTCACTCGTTAGCGCACCGCGCTGCGTGCGAGCAGTCAGTGCACGAAGGTCTGCGCGTGCGCACGCCGCTCCGCCCCGCGACCGCGTCCCCACGATCGCGAACTGTGTCGAGCGTGCCGTTACAACAGTGTTTCATAACCGTTCTGTGATTGTTTGTTTTTTATTTTTTTTTGTATTTTAATTTCCACCCGAAATTGTATTCGGACGCACCCGCAGCCAACGACTCGATAATAGGTTTGTTGTTTAAAATATGTTTTTATTAGAATTACTAGCTGTCTCTGTCTGTTGTATTGCGGTCTAGCTTAGCTAAGTTTACGTCAGTGGAAACGACCGGACCCAGTTCGTTTCATTTGCATCGTTTTGTATCATTCATTAGGTGTTACGGTCGTTTACGTATATTTGTGTTACCTAATGTGACCTCGTGATTGTGTTCAATGGTCTAGTCGACAAATCGTTTTACAGGGACCGACTGACAACTCGAATAGCTTAAATATTCCGTACGCTTCATCATTAGTGATCACTGCGCTACATTTGTTAGAAAATCTGCTTGCATTTCTCTTTGCGTTCTCGCTTTTTTATATTTCATCTGCGCTCTTGAATTAGATCAAGTGCGAAGTATCGTGTTTTGTTTGAGTATTGTTAAGGGTTTTTCAGGATTTAATATAAAAAGATAAAGGACTCCCATAGAGTTCATGCAAATAATGGCCTTCAGTTTCCTTATGTGAGAGTTTTATTACAATTGCACGTTCAGTTGAGTTGTAGTTAATTACTCATGATAATATTTTTTTTTTCTATGAGTATTTCATTGTCGTCCACGTTATGTTTATATTGCGTATAAAGAGTGGTAGGTATATTACTTGTCAAATCGCTCGTTGAGGTCTTGTAATAATTAGCTGAGATGAAACGAAGAGTCGTGAGTTCAAATTTGTGCACACACACCAACGCTGTTTTTGTATGTCATAGGATTAATGTCTAATTATAAAAAGTAATATAAAAAAGGAATTGCTAATAGGTACTGAAGTAGAGAATAGAAAAGTTACTTTTGACTGAAATAGAAAATTAAACTACTGTCTGTAAAATATAAGTTTTATATATCGTATTTTTATCACATAAAGTCACATAAATATAATGTTTTGTGTGTAGACACCGTTATAACATATTGACTGCCTCGACAAGTCTTATATTCGATCCTCGGGTCGGATGCTAACTTGAAATTCATGCTTTTCTAACTTGCAATTGCCCGTAGTGGCAACGTAAATGGTAAAATGTTTGAGTGTACTCCACTAGTCTCCTCACGGGCGTGATGTTACGTTTTAACACTAGTGTTCAGTGATATGTTTAGTAATTAAAACGTACGAAATATGTAAAGTCTAATTAATTTAATTATTTTAATTTCGGAGTCTGGATATGTGCCCGATGCATGGCGATAGGCTCACCACCTATTCCATAATGGGACGTAAACGTAACCGGTGAGACGTGGAAGTGTTCTACATTCCTCTGTCTACCTCTTCGGGGATTATAGGCGGGAAGTTATGTTTTACGTTTACGACTTCAACATGTCGGTACAAGTATAGCGCACTAACTCCGCGGTCGCTTCAGTCAATCAATTTCGCTTCAACCCATTTGCCTTTTAACCGTCGTTATGTATTATATATGTATTTACAATTACAAGGCATATTATGTATTTACAATATACGTATTTTCTATAGTAACGCTCGAGTGATCGAGGACTAAGGTACACAGACCTATAATAAATTAAAAATATATTATAGCAAAATAAAGACATGAGGTTACTACAGAGTCTTAATACTTACGTAGGTACGGTGTGTCCTAAAGGAAGTTGAGGTGATTCACGACGCCTTGAACTGTTCCATCGTATGACAGGAACAAATGTTAGCTTTGTACTACAGTTCTCATTAAAGGAACACAAAGGCAGATGGAACGTTTACATATTTGCAAAGTATTTCTGTAATTTTAAATTGTGTGGGTATATACAAGTCGCCCAATATATTATGGGATGCGAATACTACCAAAAAGCATTATCAAAAAGCATGTGAATACTATCAAAAGAGTCCTCCAAAAGTTGCTAATATTTATAGTCAGTTGTTCTCAACAGGCGACCTCACTAATTATAATAAATACCTTTTACAAGCAAAAATTCAATCAGAAAAGGACCTGTACCAGAATTTCTACTTCTGAACTCCCATTAAAACTATCCATAGTCATTTTCGACACCTGCAACCAACGTTGAGCAGGACCGCAGAAAATTAAGTATGTATTAGTGGCTTTTAGTCAGTTTAATTGTAATTGTTAATGAGACTGTTATTTGGTATGTAGAATCATTAAAGATATTTGGTATGTATATTTTTTGTAATAATCAACATCATAATCATCAGCCTATTGCAACCCACTAGTGGACATAGGCCTCCCCTATGCCCGTAATCGCCACGCTCGGTATGCGGGTTGGGGATCGCTAAGCACATCTCGCAGCCTCTACGCTGTTGCCTATAAGGCGACTAGGGCATGTAGCTGTGCCTAGGCATATGCGCCGCAGCGGAATCTGCCAACTCCCTTTAGTTTCCTCTTAAAACACCCTGTATCCAGGCACCGGGTCTGCGAATGTATTTAATCTCCGTTCAGATTCGAAAAATTCTCTCTAATATACGCGGCAAATTACCAATGACACCTCGATACAAATTGCTCTCCAAACAATTCTTTGATCATGATAATTGCTTTTCGATAGAAATTTTTGTCGAGATCGCACTGCTCTGAGCGTAGTTTATACATATTCTGCCATTCTACCGTAAACACGAATTATTCTGAGAACAATTGCTTGATTATATTGGTTGGCAACTAAGTGATTGCGGATTTTGTCAATAGATGAACTTTACACTTTGTTTTGATTTACTAACGTAGTCGAAGCATCTGACTTATAGTTTTTTCTTGTTGTTTGGACTTTACCTTTAATTTGGTAAAAAAAAATATATGGATTATAACTTTAGTTTTGTTTTCATACCAATTAAAAATGGAAGAACAGGACGCGCACTTCAGACATATTTTATTATATTACTTCCGAAAAGGCAAGAACGCATCACAAGTACAAAAGAAGTCATGTGCCGTATATAGATATGAAGCCTTGTAAAAAAGGAGGTGTCAAACTTGGTTTCCAAGATTTCGTTCTGATGATTTTTCAACGAAAATTCTTACCGAAGTGACCATCCAGTTGAAGTCGATGAGATTCATATCAAGGATCATTATCGTCGCACAACACGTGATATGGCGGAGAAGCTCAATGTATTGCACACATTGGGAAAAATTAAAAATGCTTGGTTATGTCAAGAAACTCGATTAATGGATCCCTTACCACCTTGAGGCAATTCATTTGTCGCAACGCATTAGCATTTGCGATTCGTTTCTGTAACGCGATGAAACTGATCAAAATTCTGAAAACCCTAATTACTGGCGACGAAAAGTTCATAACAATATTAATCGGAAGAGGTCGAGGTCGGGTGATGCAAGATCAACCAGCCCACACGACATCAAAAGCAGAGATTCACCAAAAAACATTACGCTGTCAGTCTGGTGGGATTATAAAGGAATTTTGTACTTTCAATATTGTCAAATCGTAAGAGTACCTATAGTTTTCCACCATGATAATGCAAAACCTCACACGTATTCATGATAAATTTCAAAAGCAAGAAATAATGTGTGGGGAATTAGTATAACAAATGTTAGTACTCTATTTTGATATAGAATTTTTACGTAACATCATGCCTGTATTTACAAAACATCAATGCATAAAAGAAAATGGGACATCAACCCAAAACCGAATCTATCGATGCCACAACTAAGAAATTTACTTATGCAGTCACTTTTATGTCCTAGACAAGCAATAAGAGAGTAATTGGGAAATTCAACCTATAAAGGTGTAAAATAAGAGTTAAAAGGTGTTTCTGATAAGATAAATATGTATGTATCTTAAAATCAAAGAAAGAAAGATAGAACGAGAATTAAGAATCATGTTCATATTAACGTTTTGCGCGTCGAAATACGAGTAACCTGTGATCAGTAGCTTTATAAAATCCGAGAAGTAATTTTATCGTCAAATGTTTCGTTTCTTTACCTACACGTGATGAAATTTTCTTATCGGCTTAACGCACTAATGTTACTTTGAGAAAGCCTTACTTGGAAATTACTTTCGGACCTGTCCTAATTCACTGTTCAGGAATTCCGGCGCTAGTAACACGGGTACATGAGTTAAGTCGGTACGTAATTTAATCATCCAAAAAGTACTACCTATCGGTATCGATGTGTTGCTTGCCAGAAGTACCAAATGCTTACCAGAGGATTTTAGTGGCGCGCGTCGTGATTTTTTTATTAACTGAATGAAATGACCGGAACGATCTGAGTGAACTGAACAGAATATGTGGCCGGCCACGGCTTGTCACGATTTTTTTATAACAGTAAAGCCAAAACAAAACATGTTACACATGTATAATAACTACTGTACGGATAACGAAATTTACATTTTTTTGTCTCAAAGTAGTAATATGGGTATGGACACAAATGTAATAGACCTCAAAAATAATACCTAATCAACGATTTATGTATGAATATTTTAATAATATTGAACTGTTAAACGCGTTGTTATTAAAACCATAACATTATAATGCTGCCCGTCGGCGGCCAGGACATATAGCGAATAATTGTCATTATAATATAATTTTCCCAATAATATAATTGTCCCTATAATATAATTTTCCCAATAATATAATTGTCCCAATAAATGCATTACCTTGTGCTAAACAGGACAAGCGACTTATAACTCCTGAAAATAGCTTTGTAAGCATATCAAAAGCGTTAAAACTGTCTTTGAGATTATTTTCATCGGTATAACTAACTGGATATTTTATATATTTAGTTTGTTTCAGTGTTATTTAGACATTACTCTGATGCTACGGCTTCGCAAATATATAAGTACAGCGTTAACATCTACAAACGTCAAGTTTCTGTTGAGTGAAATTGTTCACAAGTTTCTTTAAGCTGCATGCACATTACGAAATTATTGATGGAATAAAAGTTCTTCCACTTTTATTTTTTAAATTTTCTTTTTATTAGTCGAATTTTTCACAGCTTGTAATAAAAAGTGCTTTCAGACTGTATTCAGGTTCATTCAGCCAGGTGATGTCTGATCGAAGTGAAACATTTGTTGTTTTGCAGATAAAAATATCAATTTTTTAATTTGGCAAGTATCTTGTACGTGAACTATTTTAAATAATTGTGTTATAATAATGATTATTTGCGCAGTTTGAATGACACCGGCGCCTATTTGTATTGTCGGACTGGAAAGAAAGAATTCAAAAAACGAGATTTAAATTTCGAACGTAGCGAGGCTTAGGCATTTGTAAGGAGAAAGCACGAAGTGGAACGAAAATTTTAAATTACATTAATAAGCTGATAGTTGCTAGGTCAAACTCAGATATACTAAGATAATATATTTGTATGCATAAATAAACACATTTATATTAATATGCGTATTATATTTATATTTAGACATACTGTATTATGTTAATATCTCTTGTTTCTTTGTATGTTTTTTATGCTTGTAAATGATAGGCCCATTCGACTGGTAGTTAATGAATCTACCAGGATATATTTCCATCTAAGAGAAATAGCAGTAGAGAAACGTAACTTTACTTCACTACGGAATAGGTGGTGAGCCTATTGCCACGCATCGGGCACATATCCAGACAACGAACCACTACTAGAAAATGTAAATTAGAAAATTTTGTAGTGTTCGACCCAAGAATCGAACCCGGGACCTGGAGATCGGCGGTCGCACTTGCATACAACACGACCAACGAGGCAGTCAAAAACAGTAGATAAACATTGAACAAAATACTGAGTAGATATCGGACCTTGATAAAATGTGTAGACAATGAGAATTATCGTGATGATGTCTATTCATCTATAGCACTCACAGTTCCGTTGATAGTTACTGATATATAACGTATAGTCACAATGAGATACGCAGATAATGTTAAAAATAAAACACAAGCAAATTATCAAACAATCGATATTTTCTTTCCTTTAAAACTTTCATTACCTCCGTTTTATCGACGAAATTATGATTGGTTCGCTATATAGTCAACGAGCGCGCCAAAACTTAGGTGTTTCAACCGCAGTTTTGTGTTTCATTTAGATAATGATGATAAATATTAAGCTTTCTAATTTAGTGCTCAGTGCCTGCGATGAAACTGTGATCGATCGCCTTATGTCCACTGGTTGGTCGCGCGGTGAGAACAAGTATTTATTGTCTGGGTGTAAAAGTATAGGTACATATATATATATATATATATTTATATTTATATGTATATATAGTGTGGGCTGTCCGGTTACTACAGCAATGTGTGAAATTACAAGACGTTCTTAATAACGTTATTTGATTTGTATACGAATCGAATTATACGTGTAACACTAACCTAAGGTGTGCTGTGTTCCGGTGTTACACTAGAACAACGGAAGCAATATGCATTGTCATTTATTTACACAAGTACATAGTAAGTGCACCACAAAATGACAACTGCCTCGATGGTCGATTGGTCTAACGCAACTGCTAATCGCGAGGTCCTGGGTTCAAATCCCTGGTCGAGCGCTATTCGTAAAATTTTACTTTAATTTTGATACTTAATATATGAGTACTTAATATATATGATACTCATATATAAGGACTATAATAAAAAACAACAAACAAAAAGGCCAGCAAATGAAAATTTACTAAACGGATATATATACCTACAATGCGAATGATAATGGACGCAGGTGCGGCGGGCGAGCGCGATTCACTTACCTTATCGAATAGGCGTCATATTGACTAATAGAGGAGTAGGAAGTCACCGAAGAGTCACCGTTGACTGGCCCGTTGGTGCAATGGTTAGCGAACCTAACTGTTGCGCCAAGGGTTGTGGGTTCGATTCCCACCCAGAATAAATATTTGTGTGATGAGCACTGGTATTTGTTCTG
>DWTO01005591.1:0-10616 GCA_018244755.1 Jemadia pseudognetus
AACTGAGAGTGAGGCCGAAAGTTCGGTTACGGTTTCGGTTTCGGCTGAAAAACCAGTTTCGGTCGGACACTATTAAATATTCTACACAATTATATTTTAACGTAGATTGTTTAAATTAACAAGTATATTTAAAAGGTATTTAAAAGTGTAGAGTTAAAAGTAAAAGTATAGAGTAATTCAAATGACTAATGACTACTAAATATCATTGTAGTCAGTTCAAATACCAAGGTGTAAACTGGTAACAGAGAACATAATCTTGAATTGAGGATAGTAGCAGATTATTACTCATTTTTCACACTACGAAGATATAAGAAAAAAATCTCCATAGACACATAGAATTAGCTATTTTGAGAATGAAGTGTGTATATAAAAGTTCAGCAATTAAAACACGATAAAAATTTTAAACATTTAAAGACATACTGACCTATAATAATTAACTTATGCGCTATGAGACATTAACATACTTAAAGACAATGTGACCTATGACAGTTATCATAACATGGAATATGAGATTAAAATACATTAAAAGACAATTCGACCTAGGAGAGTTAACATATGGGATTTGAGACTAAAATAAATTTGACAGACGCTATAATAACCTATGAAAGTTAACATGTGGGCTATGGGATTAAACTATACTTAAAGACAATTTGACATATGACTGGTAACATGTATAAGCTATGAGACTCCCATAGTTTTTCATCCACAGGACCTGGACTGTTTTGTTTAAATTTCAGAGTAGTCCTTTTTAATTGCGATGATTATACATTGCAAATTAAATTAAAAGTACTGTCACGTTAAATATTTTGTATATTAGTAATAACTCATTTTATACTTTTCAGTAAAAGTTGTCTCACTGTAATCTTTACTGAAATATTTGTATTCGCTTTGAATGTTACTGATCAACAGTTATATAATTCGACTAACGGTGCACATTGTTACTAACTATCGAAGTGTATGAATTAAAACCACCTGTAAATTAAAACAAGGGAGACGCGTCAGCCGCGCGTGCGGACCACTCTTAATGTTCGGCGGTTTCCAGCTTCACCGCGAGGTCGCTCTGCGCGGCGGCGCCCTGCACGGCGGTGCTCGGGGCGGCGCTCGGGGCGGCGGCGCTCGGGGCGGCGGCGCTCGGGGCGGCGGCGCCCGGCGCGGCGGCGGGCTCGCCGTACACGCCGAAGAGCGCCGTACACGCCGCACGCGCCGCTTGCTTGCGCGCCTCGCGCTTGTTCTGAGCTGGAATCGTTAAACAATATGTTGATATAAACTCG
The DNA here is from genome assembly GCA_018244755.1 of Jemadia pseudognetus. NCBI lineage: Eukaryota > Metazoa > Arthropoda > Insecta > Lepidoptera > Hesperiidae > Jemadia > Jemadia pseudognetus. The sequence continues at coordinate 1,272 of DWTO01005591.1, forward strand.
ATCATTGTATTGTACAGATGTAAGATGTAAAGTTTCTAAAATAAAAGAATGTGTTAGATGGGTTATGTACGGTGCATTACACGTACAATTAGCAATGCTCAAGCAGCAACACGTGGTCACGCGGCGGCGCATAACTAAAGATAGTTGGCGTAGTCCGCCCGTACCGTATATACCTCAAATATAATTCTTTATTATAACTACCTTGTATCGTAAAGAGTTGTCCAATATATCTCTAGCTACAAAAATGAAGCTTTCTATTTGTGGTGTCTGCGGACTGCACAAGTTGAATGCACCGGCAATTAAACTCACCCTTGCCGAGATAGGTGACGCCGTCGATGTCTATGCCCATGGTAAAGTACATGTTCTGCGGACGGTCGCCCTCGATGGACAGCTCGTGGTACTCGAGGTGCGGGCGCATGTACGTGAGCAGCATGCAGGGGTGCATGTCGGCGGCGCTGGCCGGCAGCACGCGCGCCGGCTTGACGCGCGGCCCGCTGCCGGGAAGGCTCGAATCCGACGCGGCGTCGTTGATATTATGCTGTTCAACCAAATACATACCCACTATGCTTATCCTCACGACTGACCTACGGTACTTTTTATATTAAAGCTGTTCCGAGTTGCCTTACATTTATAGCTCGTGTAGCCTTTTAAAAATTTACGTAACAAAATCGAAATCGCAATCGAAATCAAACATCGGCAATCGAAAAAAAGCAATAGCCCGCACATTTGTTTGCTTAACATTTTAAACAATGCGTTGGGTGTAGTTGAGCTGAATGCTCCCCTTATATCTGGTGTACTCACGACGGCGCCGGGCTTGAGCTGCGGCACCTTGTGACCGTCGCACTCCCACTCCGCGAACAACTTGTGTAGAGCGAACGACGCCAGCTGGATCATGGGCAGTGGCGCCGCCTCCTCCTCCTCGCTTGGCATTATCGTATCTCCGTCACCGTCCACTGTAGGCGGATTCGCTGTTGATGACGCAACAATATTACAGTATCACTCAATCGTTTTTCATCTTCATTGATCATTTCTTAAATTTGTTATCTATTAACGAACCAAATATTAACGCAAGCATAATGACATTAAGTAATAGTTGTGGTATTATAAAAACGACAAGATACTACTATGCCTACCTCGTCGGGGATAACAGGCGTGATGTTACGTACGTATATACAAGATTTTATTGTACTTGCCTTCGGCGCTGGTCGCTTTATTCATGCGCTTGATGATGAGATCCCGGATGGCTTGTTCCGCGGCGTGATTTCGTGCTGCTATTTTATTGTCACCTGTAAAAAATTGCAATGAAATTGTCTACTTTTGTTTATTACTTATGTTATTATGAATATTCAATTATAATATGTGGATGATACTAATGAAACATACATGCAACCGTGCTCAGGGGTTGGCAATGAAAGCGAAGCGACGTCGATTAGGAATTATGACTGTATCGTGCGTGTCGAAAAGATACACGGCACTGAAGGCTTCTCCAGTCTTCTCCTCGTGCTTACAAGGCAATGCAGAGAGATAAAGTGAAAAAGATAAAGTCCAGGTGCTGACCGTATCCCTTGTAGAGCTCGCCGTCAACGGCGAGCTCGGCGCAGAAGGCGCGCGCGGGCGCGGCCGCGGCCCCGTCCACCGCCGCCAGCATCGGCTCCACTTTGAATTGCTGTACAGTATAAGTTTCAATCGTCGCTGAATGAGGTAACCTATTCATATTACTACGTATACTGGTATTCAAGAAATGAGTGAATCGAATCCTTGTTGAATATTGAAATATATTTTTTCAAGAGAAAGAAAATAAAACAGATTCCATTCGACAACATCCTTTGCATATGAAATTTACTACTTTAATTTTTTATGATTATTGAAAGAATTTCATATCATGAAAGACATGAGATGTTTATGATTATGTAGCTTCATGATAACTCACGGCGACCTCGCGTTCGCCCGGCAGCATCTCGTTCAGCACCATGAGCGCGTTCTTGGGCGCGAGCAGCCGCCGCAGGTTCTCGTTCTGCCGCCGCCGCCGCTCCTTATTCGAGATCTTCTTCACTGCAATATAAATACTTATGCAATCCTCAAGCAACTCTCTCTATATCAACGCGGAGAAACAACTTCAAACTTGTCCAAGCTGAAAATTGTTCTTATCTCAACTTTCCGACTACAACTGCTAAAGATGTAATTATTCACATAAAAATAACAGACATTTGAGATTGTAATTTAAAAAAAACATGTTCCTCCAGAACATTTCAAAATCTCTTTTCTACATATGCATAGTGAGGTAATTTGACGTTATCTGTAATTTGTATATTGATAATCATATTGATAATCAAGAACCATAATCATTAAGAAATATAGAAACATTCACCTCCAACAAGTTTGCTCTTCATCCAGCTAGGTTTATTTTCTGACGAATCTTTCGTCAGCGTGGAAGCCTCCGGTTTCATGTTAACATCCAAACTCTACAATGAAACACAATCCATTATCTAATCAGATCATTTAAAAAAATTGTTAATTCGCTATAAATCTAACTCACAACTAGTCCAAGGCATATTTTGCGCCGTTACTCTAATTCACTGTTGGGAGAAATTGCAATTGATCCACTTTTTGTTTAGTCGAATTCCCAGTTGGTTTGTTTCACTGTTAACAGCTGATTAAACCAACTGTGCTGGACTACAAGCAAATTATATCAATTACGATGTAAAACAAATTCGAATTAAACTACCTGGGAAAAACCTGAATTCCACTAACCATACATGGAACCAATACAACCTAAACGAAAAAATTTAATAGTGCTTGGTCAGTATATTAAATATATCAATATTAATCTTAAGGACAGTATTTTGTTATAATGTTGTTTAATATTGACAAATACTTCGAATACGTTTTGGCAATTAAACATAAATTTATGTAAAATATTTCATTTTTTTAAACAATATAATTTGTTTAGCTTAATCCTTTACAACTGAATTTACCCGCAGTAATACATTCTGGTCTGTTGGTTGAACCAGCACAGGGGTTGACTGCTGTTGCTCTTGAGGAAGCTGATTCTGTGATTGTTGCACTTGTTTCTGTGGTGGAAGTGGCGGTTGTTGATGTTGTTGCGGTAAAAACTGTTGTTCCACGTCTTGATGTAACTCTGACTGTTCCAGCTGTTGTCGTTCCAATATAGGCTGTAGTTGTTGTTGTGCCAATGATTGATTCAGTTGTTGATGTGGCATTGGCTGTTGCCGTGCCAGTTGTTGCGGCGGTGATTGTGGTAACTGCTGTTGCGGACGCAGCTGTCGTTGTTGTGGTGAATCTTGTTGTTGATGAAATATTTGTTGTTGTGTTTGTTGCTGATGCTGTTGTTGATGTGGCGGTTGATGCACGTAACGCTGATTGTAGTGGTATGAATTTTGTCGTTGCTGTTTAAAAAAATAAATATTATTTATCAACACTGAATAAAATAACTCATAAGCTTATAACTTATATTGGAAATGCTACCTACTAGTACATTGAAAGTTAATAACTATTGTCAATTGCTAAAATTGGGCAGGATCTCAAAACAAAATACTAACACTATACATTGTAAAACTGACTATACATTTTGTAATCTATTAGTATGCTGATGTAGTAAATGAGTTAATTACATAGTTTTGCCATAAATATTGTTACAAAGAAAAACAACCATTTATTATTGTACATTGTGTAAAATTTATTACTATTACAGTGTGTTAGTTTAATACATTAATATAAAACCTTTACAAATATATAAAGCTTGTTCGAAGTGGTCTCCACTGGGTGAAATACAGTCCTTTAAATTTTGAGACCAGTTATCAATAGCAGTGCACACTCTTTCTATGAGAAAATTCTTCACTGCCAATCAAATGGATTGTTTTATGGACTCCAAATTATCATAGCGTTTAGAACAAGCCTTACTTTGTAAAACTGACCATAATTCATAACCCAATGGATTAAGATCAGGACAAGATGACAACCAGTCTTCAGCTCTGATGAAGTCCGGAATGTTCATTTCTAACCAAGATAGGATGGATTGAGCTTTATGACCCAGCATAGGTCTTTCTGAAAGAACCATTCTTTGTTATTGACCAAGATGTCGTTGAAACATGTCACAAACGAAGGTTTCATTGTGCCTATCAATAGCCCAGTACACAAACATTTGACTAATTGACCAAGTGTATAGAGAATTTTAAAAATTGTATTTGTGTCCATACCTGCTGTAATGCAATCACAGCGATTCAGTTTTCTTTATCACTCCAATCCATTTTAAAATAACAAAGTATTTTACAATATATTGGCGCAAAAATAAGAGAACAATGAACAATTGTATAAAAATTATAGAATTTAAAAGTAATAACTATTTTGTTTATTTTTAATTGTAACAGTCTTTATGGCCAGACTAAGTATTATGCAAGCTTACCAAAGTAGTGAACAATAGAAATGTCCAAAGCCTACTCACTGATATTCTGAATGTTACATAATACTAGGTCTAATTTTTATTTCTTGGTTAAGATCAGAATGTTCTAGTATTACCGTATAACCATATATGACAAATAAATTTAATGTTATAAAGTAGCCTGCCTCTTTCATTGCAAGTGTGACTGCCAGTCGAGAGGTCCTGGTTTTAAATCCTGGATCAGGAACTACAGGATTTTATAATGATATAAGGCATCTAGCAAGTTTCTAGGTTCTGATGGAAATTCTGTAGTCAATAAAATGGTAATACTTATTATTTTTCCCTAGGAAGCTGAACACACCATAATATGTCAATATAATACACAAAAATATTACATCTGTTCTATTATGTGGCTTGTTAGCCTCCTATGGTATTAATTTGAAAGTTTTCATTATGAAAAGTAATAATATAAGTGTATGAAACTAAAAATCAATTATTGTATTTAATATCTATATATGAATAAAACTTATTAATTAAATAATAAAAATACACCAATGAAATGTTTATCTTATAAACATACATACATATCCTCACACCAGGTCCCTTATAGGGAAGGCAGAGAGCATCGAGTACCAAATAGCTCTATCCTTTCAGACCTGCCACACCTTCTCCACATTCATCATTCTCTTCATACATGCACACCGGTTTCGGATACTTCTGAGTCCCTCATCAGCCAGTATCTGGCCTATTTGTTATTTATATTTATGGACACACTTATACGACTTAAGTGAGGATCATTGCTGAATAAATTAAAATCAAGCAGTTAAGGGATTCTGTTACCTTCTGTTATTAAAGTTCAAATAACAAAGACTGTAATAATTCGATGTTGTTTTTAAGGTTAACACATAATAACTATAACTGGCAGGCTAAACCCATATATGACAAATGAATGCCTAAGTAAGTTCTTTAGCTACTTAAACATAGTAAGTTTATTGTAACAATGAGTTCATATCACAGTCAAACAAATAATACCACATTTGCATAGAAGGCCTAATATTTATGTATATTTTCATATTTTTTGTGTGAAGGTTAAAACTTGGACAAAAAAATAAATTAAACAAAAAACAGTTACAAATCAGCATTATGGGAAGGTAAGCAACTTCTGACTGTACTATGGTTTTACTTTCGAGTAAGTACCTTGATTATTGCTTCTCTGAATCCATCAAAATTACCTATTTTATAACAAAACCAAACCAGTTTAAATATGAAGTATCTAACTTTAAATTATTTTTTAATACAATAGTTGTAAAATTCAAAATACCTTTAAACATCTCATCTATATGTTGTCACATGATTCGACAGAAACTGGAACTATTTTTTAAAGGATTATGCAATAGACTAACAGACACTTCATAAAAATTCACAACATAAATCAATAAATTTCAATGTTACTTACATTATTCATTCCATCATAGTCTCTGCTAGTGCGCCCCATGTCGACTGGTTCACCCGGCGCCAGCTAGTAGCAGTCAGCCGAGTTGATAGTGAGTATAACCCCATATGCACACACACACACCTTTCTGATCTACAAACCATTCATACATCTTCCATACTATCTTCTCTCATACATGCACACAGCACTACCAAATAAAATTATAACCACAAAGAATAATGTTGACACACACAGAAACCTGATCTAATAAGGCTATTATAAAGCAAGACTTCTCTAGTGCCACTAATTTGATGTCAGGTACCTACAGTAAATATGATTGATGAAACTGTATTAATGTAGGTCTAGTGTTGAGTTGATATAATCAATGATATTGGACATTTTTTTTTTTTTTTAGTATTGAATTTTTGGGAGTTTTTTGTAAAACGAACTCTGACTCTATCCAGATAAATGAGAAACATCACATAATGAAACACTTGGGTTCATAAATTGTCATTCTTTCAGAAACCATATAGGGTCAGATACACACATACCATTTTCCGCCACATTCCTACTTTGTGCTACATCCAACGAAATTATACCAGCAACATCGTGCTAAACCAATATCGTGCAATTTCAAAATTGTGTTATTTACTAAGTATATAAGTGCAAGTACTGACTTTGCCTTACATAACAATGTTATACAGGTATAATTTCAGAGGACTGTCACATGTTAGGAATCTGGGGCAGCTTACTGTCTACTTAAGTCTAGAGAACATCATATGCACATGGAATGGCTTTCCATGATCATAATGCATTCTCGCCCCAACAGCTACCCTGTGAGAGGCCCATACTGACAACCATAGCCGCATTAACCACAATCACATCGACATTGACAACTTTAACAAGACCAATGTGCAATGTTCTTGTGATAACCGCACATCGTAAGAGACATTCATCATTTACGATGTAGGCCTTCTAACAGTCACAGATGAAGCACTGTCAAAGAGTAACCGATGGCTTTATACAGCCAGTGCCGCGGGTATAAGCTCTCGACACGATGCTAGAGCAACAAACGGTAAGTTAATCGTAAATATTAACATTAACGACATTTACATGTAAGTTTATAGTGTGAAATAATTATAGTAGTCATAATCACCTCGCTCCAACACAAGAAACGTCCTGTTGTGTTGTGGGGTCCCGAATTACGATTGTTGTCTGAAAATAGTGTAGGTCCTATGATATTTCACAACTATGTAAACACTGTAAACAGAAGTTTAAGAATTTTGAACACATAACGTTCAATGGAAACTTAAGAAATTGACAAAACGTATTCATAAAATAGGTAGAAATTTTTTATTATACATTAAGAGGAGAAACAAAAATCTAATCCGTCATTCGTATTGATTAAAACCATAACCACAAATAAAGCGGCTTTTCATTTTTCATTATATCTATCTGAATTATTGAAAACCATTAGCGACTTACTTCTGTTATAGGCCATGTTGATGAATATTACACTTAGCGAGGTATATACTTCATAAATATTTTAGTACTGTAGCTAAATTACTGTATTATTTTTAATTCTTAATTTCCTTTTCACTGTAGTTGTGTCTGACAAATGTGACAACTTAAAATGGCGGCAGTGTCGATGAAGGAATTACAGCTTATACACAATCAGCGATAAACGCGCGTTAGCAGTACGCGGACCGCTCATCGTTAGACTATCGATGACCGTTATTCTTATAGCGGGCCGATACCGACGGCGTGAACACCGTTTGGAAATTGAGGTACTTAGTAGTGATTGCTTTATAATAGCTAGTCTCTTGTAATTTTATAAGACGACGACAGTCTCAAAGAGAATTTGTATGGACCCAATATTGCGAGATAAAACAGTGCATGGACTGTTTGTAAATTGTACCTAGTAAACATTTGGTATTTTAAAGCGCGCGTTTTAATAACGCGCGTTTTAAGAATGAAGAAATCATTTTAGGTATGAATATGCTAATGATCGCAACTGACAATTTTGTGTATAATGTACAGAGTTACGAGGGCGTCAAGGAATCAAATAATTTGTAAATCAAATTAGGCTAAGAACTGACTTAGCGATTTGTAACGAAAGTTGAAAATTTATAAAAAATCCCCTGTAATCATAAAATATATTACCATTATTTAAGTCAAATAGTTTTTGATGTAATTGAAATCAGTAAAAATTGGAAGCTGATATTGATTTGAAAACTGAGCATCGATAGTAAGACTTACTACACTAACTTTCAGAGTATTAGGTGTTCGTAATGAATTGTTAAGGATCCATTCAATATAGCACTACAAAAAATAGAACAGTCATTTAGGCCTTTCAGTTCCACGGCAGTTAGCCGTTAGCTTTTGCCTTGCCTTTATGACAAACAAAAACATCTACATAAGTGCAATACAAAAGTCCTAAGTTTTAGAAAAGTTATTTTCTTAACTAAATTTGTAATTAATGCTAGTAAAAATTGTACAAAGGCAGACAAAACGGTTTCAACATTATTTTAATCCTTAGTTAAAATGTAAAGAGTAGTGTTGTCAAGTCTGTTTATTATAATTGAATATGTTGTCTCATCGGAAGTGGAATGTGATACTAAATTGATGCTATGAACACTGATTGGCGAATAAACATCAAAGTAACATCTCGTTTTAAACAGGTATGTTGCACTGAATATTACCAATTAGATTGAAGATTCTGATGATTCTAACAAATTAAAATTATTCGACACCACATCTGCAATAATATAGCAAAGAACACAGCACTGTGTTATAAAGCTGGTACTGAATTGGGATCGTTACATTTGATGCAGGGAATGTTTCATTCCTAGTAAGTAGTAGTAGTATTTGAAAAAAACCTGTTAACTATCTAGTAGATCACAATTAAAAGCATTTTTTATGGTACATACAAAATTTATTTCATGATTTAGTGTCATGAAAATACTTGCGGGGTAGGCAGAGAGCACCGAGTGCCAAATATCTCTATTCTTGCACACCTATTGTGCCTCTTCCACATTCATCACTCTCTTCATATACTCACACCGGTTTCGGAGACTTCTAACATCCTCATCAGATAAAACCTTATTTATTTGATCTAGATAGGTCAGTCTTGGCCTCCCTCGGCACCTACGTCCATCAACATTCACAATTATTATTATTACTGCAATTACTCCTATGTTATACATTATAAGATCAAACTTGCATTTGAAGGGGTAGGCAGAGGAGGAACTAATGAGGTTCTAGTTAAACATCAAAAATACTAAATGTGTTATGTTCACTTTGCTCAATGTAAAAAGCTGAACATGGAAATTACCATGAACAATGAGCACCTGAATACATGAATGAGACAGTTTTTTTAAAGATAAATATAGATTTTAAATCACAGTGCAACACTCACATATGTAGTTTATGCAGCAAACTAAAAAAAAAGTAACTTCACGCCTGTAATCCCCGAAGAGGTAGGCAGAGGAATGCAGAACCACTCCCACGTTTC
>DWTO01005592.1:0-10616 GCA_018244755.1 Jemadia pseudognetus
ACGCCTCCATGCTAACGTCAAACGCTACCACCTGAAGTCGAACACAAACTCATTAGTATGTCTGAAATATAAATCGAACTTGTAGTAAACAAATTTAAACAAACGCAGCACCCACTATCATGACGCAGAAAGCAATATTAAAAAAAACATACAGACGAATTGAATACCCCCTCCTTTTTGAAGTCGGTTAAAAAGCAACTTACAAGTCGACTTTAAATACTAACTCCATTACGTACCTCCGAACTGCTAACGACTGCCGAAATGTAACATGATTAAGTCAATTATGATTATCAAGAAGTCGTAACTATGTCACATTCAGCTATTTCCGCGTTCAGTTTCCTCAAACAGTTACCATGTGTGAAGTTGAATGAATGTCGAAATTCGCTGTTAACTTCCACAACTGCTGAGAAACTTCCATAAGCTACTCGTATATCTACTGGTATATAACATACGAACTTAGTTGAATATGTTGCGGACTTTGCCAAATTATACGATACAGTGGCTTTTGACGAAGTGATTATACCTTCATTGACTTAATATATTGACATTGATTAATAAGAGCGTAATTGATGTAATTGTAAAAATGGACTGAAATATAAAACATTTGATGTCAGTGAGTCCTCATTAATGGTAAAAAATATATCATGAATGGTCTTAGTTGTAATATCGTTCAGTTGTTAATTAAAAACACACACCTATGTAGAGTAACCTATATACTCGTACGCATAGTCGCACTTGTCATAGTTAAGAAAAGAGACATATAATAACTGAACGAATAAATTTACATACGAAAAGCATTGTTAACTTTAATTGGAAATCCTTATAAATTATCATATCTCAAACATGGCAATTATAGTATCAAACATTAAAACCACGGCTTTAAATAAATTAATTATAAAGAGAAGCAATAGTAAAATACAATAAATAGTTGCGATTACACAGATGTAAAAAGCTAAAGAATAGCTTATGAAATATGTTTTAAAAGATAAAGAGGGTTGGAATTAATTGACCTTTCCCAGACTTTAATAATACTCTACGTTCTAGTTTTTAATACAATAGAAAGTTAACAGAGAGCAGGTGCGAATGATTTTATATTATAATATTGTCTGACCGAATGTTTGCACATTCTCGTGGCAAACTCACCGTACTCGACTATGTATAGTTGAGGTTAAACGAACATTAGTATAAGGGTATGGGCAATTACCTTATTAAGACTTTTTTAATTTAACCTCATAAATCTATACCATGCATTTAGCTAAGGAGAGTGAATACTTAGGCTTGTGTGATTTTATGCGTCTAGTGTTTTTTTGTATTTGACGCTGAAATTGGTTACATCGCTAATGAAAAAAGGAAGAAACATCTTTATGGGATTTATCATCGCAGTCACTTTCATTATTGCATATTGGTAACTCTTGAAATATGTGCATCTCCTTAATAAGATATTTATCTATTAATTTTTGTCCCGTGTACAAAAATTGATAAATAAATACAAATATTACAACCTTTAGCGTTGATTCAACATGAAAGATTGAAATTAAGAAGACCTGTTTCCGAGGTGCATACGTACGTATGTCTCTGTAGCAATGTATTATAGTAAATTCACAACGATATGTCGGCAATATGATACTTATATATTTCATCATCAGCATCAACAGACATCAGTTAGTTAGATTTAAGTATCTCCTAAGGCGCTCTTCTGAATCCCATAGATTCTATGTTATTATAACCATGAATATTTCCAGTGCGATTCGGCAGTAACTAAATAACAAAATACACCGTAATCAAGATAGGGCGATGAACCGATATATCACAGTAATAAATATGAGAACCGAACAAACAGGCGGTAACATAAAGGAAGGGAATAATAAATCAACAATGTGTGTGTTTTTATTAAATATATTTATGCAACTTGGAGCAAATTGTTTGCACGGCCTCACCTTCACACCCGTATTGAATTTGATCTTATGAAAACTGTAGCATTTTCCTTACATTATAATTAAATTAAAATACATGAACAAACTTAGTAACCCATAGTTCTTACATCATAGCTCAACTTAGTCTGACTCATTCAATATCTTTCTTAATGATCAGTTAGATCATGACGAAAAGAGTAAAATAGAAAATTATATTTGACACATAGATAAGTCTATAAATTGTTATTATTTTCAATGCATACAATAAATTTAAAATTGTCTGTTATTTAATATCAATCCTTTAACTGTCCTCTCCATCACATACTCTTCTGTTCACTCCGCTCCTTGTAATACTATATGTAGATATACATATTTCATACTTTTCATCCAAGCCTCCCCTACTCACACCCTTCTATCCACATTTTGGTCCTGACAGCGGCTCCGATTCGCTGCTTCCGACTGAGATTTAATGTTCTTCTGCGTTTTGGATTTTGCAACTGAACTTTTGCAGCTCACTGCGATTCTGTCAGCCTGTTACGACCGATAAGACCGATAATAATGGACCACTCAATATAGGTTAATTTTCATAAATATTATTGCTACTAATATGTCTTTGTAACTTATTCATGATGCTTTAAAAACACGTGTTTTACATCTAGCCCGTATTTTAATACACATTTGATATTTGAAATTTGTACCTATTTCATTAACATTCTAACAGCGCTAAGTTTTAAGGACTGCTTCGTTGGACGAGCGGTTACGAGCGGGACAACTTAAGGAAATGTCCTAGATTCGATCCCCGGATCGGGTTCTATTGAATTTTCTAACTTAAAATTCCTGAAAACTTATAATTCAATATAAAATCCATAAAAATCAGGAGAAATTATAATTTCATATAACTCTAGGCAAACATTATCAAAATACTTGCAATATACAATTGTTTGATGAACATTAACATTGTATTTTTTTACTTCTCCGCCGTTACTATTATTGTGTTAATTGGTTTATTATACTTTAAATGTTGTTAATGACTAAAATTACATTCGTCTACGTTTCTTTGTAACAACGTGGAAACGCTTCATACTCAGACGAGATGCATTTCAGTGCAAGTACTCGTAATGCTCCACGCCGTGTGGTCGCTCAGTGCAATTTATCTCAATACTGTGCGCAAAGTGCAGACGTGTTTTGTTAACACTCATTACTTTAAATACTTAAAGAACTTGATATGTAAATACATTATATGCTATGTTATTTACATGGTTTTGACAAACAATTCAATTAGTTTGTATTTATAAGTTGTTACAGGCCCCCGAGTCGACCTAACTCCACTCGGTTCTGAGCTTCCTTAACCCAATGATTGAATGATTCCTTAACCAATGTCCGCTGTTTTCCTCAGCTCATTGGGCTACTTGGTCGTAATTGAAACTATTAACACTAAGTATCAGCAACTGTAATACTTTAAAGCTCAGACTCAGTGGGACCCACATCGGATGTTTTCTTGTCGTCTTGTCTTGTCACGTGTTTCCGTTAAGTTTCTTCTTATTGTTCATTAGTATTTTTTCCTTAAAAGTATTTCAAATGTGTAAAAAATTTAGACATTTGGAACATTTGAATTCTGTACTAATGCAACAAATGTCACATACCGCCTTATCAGCTGAAAAATGCTCATGTCTTTACGAGTATACTATTAAGAGGTATCCTGTTGCCAAATCCCCAATTTTCTCCCTATATATGTATAATAATTGTATTGTGATGTAGCCGATGTCGTGACCCACTAAGGATAGCAGTGCAGTGGCACGCACGTACTTAATTTACTTCCCCCGTTCTTTATTTTACTGCCAGTTTATACGGGTTGTGTATTTATTACCGTGATATGGAGGTTTATTAGCCCGATATTTGAATTTATTCAGGTGGTAACACTCAAAATTAATGTTAATAATCGATCAAACGATAATATAACGCAAAATTAGCCCAACTGATTTAAACTGCAATCAATGTTATTGAATGTTGAATAATTGAAACACACTCATATATACAATTCCGATTGAATATTTCGATTAGCTGTTCCAACATAAATTTAGGTAATGATTTAATATGCCAATTTAGTAGAAAATAACGAAAAAGAATAATTACAATTATGTTTGTACTGTTATAATTACATGCCGAAATGAGAAAACAGAGTTAAATTAAGAATAAAAAATACCAGCACTGGAAAGTGCAGACGCTTCCACAACATTCCATGAACCACCGTGACCGCGTAATGTTCAGTATATTAAAACGTCTGTGTGTCTGAGTGTGTCTAGCTCCTGGTCACGCTTATGAACGAACGCCAGACTAATGTAATTAGCGTTTGAACATACCAAATGATACCTCCTTTGCGGCTACATCTATTTGTTTTATTAGCGAAATATACTTAAGTAAAGTTGTATTGAGCGTGCAAGATAACGTAGGTCTTCTGCTTCTTATCAAGTCCATTATAAATGCGCGACTGTTTTATGCTTTGTGTTCTTTTCTACTGGTATTTTTTGAAGCCATGACTAAATACAAAGACCGTGAAAGAAACGTGATAAAACCTTAACACCGTAGGATTGTTCATAGTGTTCTCTGACGGGTCTGAAATCTGTCTACCCGCAGTTGGCCAGTGACCTTAACTTTTCTTATTCTGAGAGAAAAAAAACACAATTTACAATATACTATTCCAATTGGCTACGTGTATACTCTTGTTGACCGTGGTATGTACATTGTGGCAGGGAGCAGTGAGATTATTAACTTGCCTCGCGTTCCCGTTCCCGATGTCCATGTAATTATATGAAATCCCTAAAATAAGTAAGGTGCGGGTACACACGAGCGGTATTGAGAGGGCGGTAGCGGCAACTAACAGAAGTCGTATCTTGGAACAAACGTACGCTCGATCCTCTTCGTACACATAGCGCCAGTAGGCGTGTTCGATATATTTCACATTCTATAAATGATTTCAATGGTTTCAATCAAGTGGATTTCAATCTCAATGTTTAACTTTATTTGTTGTTTTTCCTATGCTGTATTTGTTATTGTCGTTAATTATGTGTATTACTTGTGTCTTATTTGATTGGTTCTACCTGTGTATTGTTCATAGACTGCAAATAAATACAATTTCTTTTTTATTTCTAAATCTTTCTTGAAGTAACTTTGACATTGCTTTTAGATTTGGTAATTATGAACTTACGATACGATGATCTTACGATAAAAGAGTCCTCCCCATAATATTCCCAAAGGTATTTGAATTACGTAAACATATACTTGACAAGCAGAATATGACCTCAAAGTGCCTCATTTAAAACGAAACGCTTGTTCCACAGTGGGACAATAATTGTGTTAATGACAAAAAAATAGTAAAGTTAATTATTTCTTTTTAAGAAGAAATTTGAAGTGATTTTTTTTATTAATCTAGCAACCAGTTAAGAGAATAAAAAAAAATTAATCATAATAACGCACACTATTTTCAAGTTGATTGATTATTATAATGTATACGCGGCATGCGTCAACAGGGAAGTCTGGCATTTGTCGATAACAACCGCCGACATCCCAATGCGCTGATATTTGACCGCCCGTCTGCACGCGTCCTGAATGTCCGAACTTGGAATTTAATTAACAAGGATGTTACAAAGTATGTCTTAAATTGTAACATTTGTTCGGGATTTAGTTCCAGGAAGCTTAATATCGATCCATCATTTAAATTTCTAAGCTTGCTTACGAAATGCTTAAACTTGAGTACCGCATGGATACAGTAAATCGTAAAGTTCGCGATTATCACCTCTAGTGTTTAAGAAATACCGACGATAATAGAGTGTAAATGTCTCGAGTCTCCGTTTGATGCTGATGTGTAAGCAAATTATTCTGAACACTGAAAGCAAATTATGCTGAATATTGCTGTTAAGTAGCTTTAATAATCTATTTTAGTCAACTCCTAAGAAACATGCTCTTTAGATTTCTACATAAATATAGGTACCCAATACGAAATGCGAAATGAAAATTGATATTTAAAAATGCTACTTCTTTGGGAATATGAAAGGGAACAAAATTGTTTTATTAGTGCCAACTGTAACTTGACTTTATTGACTAAATTGTGTACAATTTGTATCTCATAGGTAATCTGGGCCGTAGTCAAAAGTGAGAAAAGACTTAATGAATCCGACAGTTGTTGTAAGGTGAAAATGTCTCACAATAATATACATATGTTTACCAGACAATAGTATAATCGTAGTAGTAGTGTAGTCTGAAGGAAGGTGGGCAGTGCGTAATGTGTGAGAATATTTACCATCATATACTGATCTCTTTGATTATTGCAAAATATCTGTAACATACAACGTTGCTTTACAATATTGCGTTACAAGCAGGTATGGGCCTAGTGGGGTTAACCCAGAACGTGTAAAACCACGGCAGGCAACGAGTGCTCGTACATTAAGTGAGAGTACTCTAAAAAATTGAGCCTTTAACTAATTGGTATCGAGTCCGCCTTTCATATCAATATTAGCCCTGCTTTTCCACTAAAGCGAATTACTCCGGCGAAACATTTTTTTGCTTGTCAATAGACCGCTATATCGACCTGATGCTCGGTTGTGTATAAAATTTACATCAAAGGAACCTATTGACTGGACCACGCCTTGTTCGCTAAATATTACGCTTTCGATATTCAATGTATTTTCGTATCGTTATACCCCGCCTTTACAAAGGCATTTTGATATTTTTATTATAGTAAATGAAATGGTATCTTGTATCTGCTACCCGCAAATTCGTAACAAATAAGGAACATATCTTAAATAAACTTGCATAACGTAAACTTCTCAAAGGCGTGTGAAATATACCGCATTTGGTCAGCGTGGTGCACTACGACGTTCAACGCTTGTCATTTTGTGAGAGAACCCGATTCAGTAGGTTGATTATTATAATGGAGGACTTTCAATAAGTCTTTTAATACGCTTAACTTTTTCAACACGACATTAAGCTAAAGTACATAGTTATTTCATCATTACATAAATACAATGATGTATAATGTATAATATGATATAATATAATAATATAATCAGCCGATACCTCATATTATACATGGTACAGCACAGTAGACAATTATTTACAAGAGCGAGACGAAACCAGCTGTTGCAATAACTGAAACAAATATGCCTTAGTGCAACGTAGTATAAAAAACTATTCTTTGCGTTGTAAGAACACACACGCACCGCTGCAATCCAGTAGAAGATGTATAGGATTAGTTTTCTGCAAATAAACGTTGTACACATGGTTCTACTATCTCTAACGTATCTTTGCAAGATCATTATTTGTCTAGAAAGAAGCCGCAATCTAGAAACGCAGCGTTAAAACTTTCAAAGACGGTGCATCGACAGAAGTGCCTGACCATACACACCAACGAGACGCCAAGAAGTACGAGTATAGGCGCGATGTTGCTTGTTAAGTTTTCTTAACAATGCATGTAAAAGTTGGCAAATAGGTACGCAATTGTGCGAAGACAGTTTGGAAGTTGCGGACACAATTCGAAAGTCGGCCTCCAGGTGCCGTTGAGAGAATATTCATACGAGTATGAGTCCCGAAGTTAGATGTTAAGGCCAAACAAGCGGTTAATATTGAAGACGAGAGCGGGCAATAACTCCGCAGTGACAGAGCGAGTCATTAAAATTAATATTATACTGAGTGTCGGTAGTTCGCCTCTCGACCCCGTTACAAAATATGCTCTGGCAATCTGACTGTTTAGCGCGGAACCTTAAAATATTTTTTTTTAACACCCGCGCATACTTTCTTCATAAGATCTTCATAGGTATACTATATTTTCCACTAACACAACTCTTCATTTACCTAAAGTAGTCAAAAAATTTAGTTCTTCTATTCTTTCCGTTGACTGCCTTGTTGGTCGTGTCGGTTGCAAGCGCGACTGCCGATCGAGAGGTAATGGGTGCAAATCCCGGGTCGAGCACTCTTGGATTTTTCTAACTTAGATTTTCTACTGGTGGTTCGGTGTCTGCATATGTGCCTGGTGTATAGGCTCACCACATATCCCAAAGTGGGACGTAAACTGGTAAAACGTGGGAATACACTATACTCCTCTGCCTACTTTTTCAGGGATTACAGGCGTCATATTACATGTAGCAGTGACGTATGATTTCACAACATTTCATTTGTATCATTGAATTATGTAACACCTACACTTGAGTATATTATTTAGGGGCATTTTTTCTGTATTTGTCAATAGCATTATGCTACGAGAATCAAATTATCCCATATTAAATTATATTTACACTTAGGTACTGAGTTTTCTCATATATTTTATCCATATAACGAATTTTTTTTAAGTTAAATAAAGCGTTACTATTTTAGCTAAATCCGAATCTTACTGATATCATTTCTCTTTACTCGCTAAAATATAACTAACGTCGCTCTCCAGACCATAAAATAACATAATGTAAAAAACTATATCAGTGTGTCGCTCAGTGCTGTGTGAATGAAGGGCTAAACAAGAAACACATTTTGGTGTTTATATGTCAGTAGGAATCCCTTTTTCAAGAGAATAATTATGTACAATTGTGAAAATAAAACAAATACCTACATCGTATGTTACTTACAAATTAAAATAAATTTACTGGTAACAACTTTTCGAACATTTGCCAACCCGTTTTTCACACTTTCCTTACTTTATTTCAGCACTTCATCAACACCCGCTTGGAAATCCTCGCAAGAGAAAATTCTAATAGCCCAACATTACTGTTGCCAATTTGTTACATTTAAATTAATCTTCATCATTTCCCTGCCTTTCTCTAAACTGATTAAGAGTCAGCACTGATG
The DNA here is from genome assembly GCA_018244755.1 of Jemadia pseudognetus. Classification (NCBI taxonomy): domain Eukaryota; kingdom Metazoa; phylum Arthropoda; class Insecta; order Lepidoptera; family Hesperiidae; genus Jemadia; species Jemadia pseudognetus. Next base: position 8,745 of record DWTO01005592.1, read on the forward strand.
GGTAACACATTTGGTAGCCATGTATGTCCGGTCAACCAAGCGGACCGTGACAGAACACCACTACAAAATTTCTTTCTCATGAGGGTGAGTAAGCAATTACAATGATAGAATGAATGAAACTCTGTTTATAATTAACTGATGACAACGCAGAAATATTCCCTACTACTGTAAGGGCTTTAATTTTATAACTTTACAAAATAGACATCAGAATATCGCTATGCACAGTACTTACCTTAGTATCACTACATCCATAGTATTTAGACCTCTACTTTATTAATACAGGTAAATTTTACATACATTAAATATTATATTATTGTTGTAATACGGTCGATGGAAGAATAATTATGTATTATGTATTCTTATTGTTATTATATATTTGCATCGTTTTTTGACATAAAAATGTTACGTAGTGAAAAAAACCATTAGTATATGAAAACAATTTTATACAAAATTATCTGCTTTATTCATTCAATGCTATCAACAGAATGGTTCGATGAAATTGACAGGTAATCTAATATATCCACTTGTTTCTGGACCTACGGAACTTTTAAAATAGTACTTGAACACACTAATTACAGTCGTTAGATCTATACAAAATATACGCTTCAGCGCAAGAGTTGATCCCGGATAATAGGGATTCCCAATGAATCCATATTAAGTGTTGCAATACGTCTGATCGGATCCGATTTATCTGATAAGCAATAAAACGGAGCATTGGACGAAATCTGGAAAATCTGTCGACTCTTAGCAATTACTTGTGAACTAAATTGGACTCACCACTCACTGTACGGCGCGAGAACTTGGAAAATTTGTGAAAATGAAATAAGAAATAACCTACTGTTTTGGCTTCTTGTGGCCGTCGGAATGATCGCGGATAGGTGTATCAATAGGCCTAATAAATCAACTGGCAATACATAGTTTATTATTAAGGCGCTATGCGACAAACATGTCTTGAATATATATACATAGTAAAAATAGGTAATGTAGTATGAAATTTCGAACCCTTAAAAAAACATGAAGAAACATTTAATGATATTGCTTGGTTAGGCCAGGCATTAGTTTCCTGCGAAACGGACTCGCAAGTACAAAGATTTATTTTTGTACAATTTAGTAATGGTACATTCTTAATTTTTTTGACGTACCTATTCCTTCCAATTTCTTTATCATAAATAACAGATAATCATAAACAATTATAGACATATTTGTTCTACGTCATACAGTGGGTAAAGATTTGTATTTGACCTGTCCGTATTTCAGGGAATAGCCAAACCCAATTTACACGATGAGCGCTGGATTCCCTAGATGTGATAAATAATTCATAGCGTCTAAGACCAATCCGATAGAAGGAATACACTCAAACATGTATTACTGGAACCGAACCCAAGTCGTGTAAAAACTACTTTAAAGTTCTCTCCGATGCCGTAATTTGGTTTTGAAAGCACAGAATATTATAAATGGACTGTCGCTAACCTACACTCTTTATCATTACTAACATTGTATATGCGATAAAATATTCTTTCTTTCTTTTTATATCTATTTATAATGATTTAAGTAGAGACTCAAAGATAAGATAACAAAAATATATTATTTTATACATAATTAGGAGCGTAAGACAAGAGTTTAATAAAACTTTAATTTATGTAATGGGATATTACGAAAAAAGTAGATATTGATTTAAGAAAACGCTACCTAATAAAAGTATTAATATCACATCAAGCTTGTATTTCACCGGAGCGGCAGGCAGAGAACAGTACAGAGGCACGATTCACCAGTTACATTATATCTCCCACCACCATCATCATCAGCCTATCTCAGTCCACTGCTGGACATAGGCCTCCCTCAAAGAGCGCCACCGCGCCCTGCTTGCAGCCT
>DWTO01005593.1:0-10615 GCA_018244755.1 Jemadia pseudognetus
TAGAACGAGAAAGAGAATGAATTTGGTACTCGCTTCTCTATGTACACTATTGTATTTGGCAGAAACTTCGCGCATCAATTACTGAAACAGCCAATCAGATACGATTACACGCAACAAACCCATCTTCTTTCTCTTTCTATCAACGAGACTTTTTCACTTACATACGCGCTTGTAGTACGCCTACTCCATCTGTAATACCTCTATGGTTGTGGAATTCTATTATCTGTGAAATTCAATATGACATGACAGGTCCAATGCTGCCAATATAATAACACGAACCGATATTTTACGACTGTCAACACTAACAACATAAATTAACATGCCAACTATACAGATCAAATCATACTACTTAGTCAGTATCAAACTTTCTAAACAAATACTACATTTAATGAAAAGGTGTAGAGAGATTTAGACAGAAATGAGAAAGACACTAGTTATATATAAAACAAATTACAATTACATTACAAGCGATAGTTAATATTTAAAATATTGACTCTCTCCTGGGATTGAATTTAGGCGCGCAAATCGTTAAATGTCACTCGTTGTAACGGAAGGAAAATATAGTTAGGAAAAGTCCGCACATGGGTTCCCCATTATTGTGTTCTCTGAGGAGTGTGATATCTGCCAACACGCACTCGGCCAGCGTGGCAGACTATGGCCGTAAGCCTTCTCAATTTGACATGAGAGCCGAGCCCAACAGTGGGGTTATAGAAAAATTTTGGCTAACTCATCGCCGTGTAACTGCGGACGAGAAAGACTGGATGTCATATAATTCCATCGTAGTACTAACTAGGTATCTTTTTGTATTGTGACCATCAAGATAAGTCTGGATCAGTGCCCAATGTATGGCAATAGGTTCACCACCTACTCCATAGTGGGACGTAAACGTAACTGGTGAAACGTGGGAGTGGTTCTACACTCCTCTGCCTACTTTTTTGCGGTTTACAAGCGTGGTGTTAGGTTTTTTACGTTTTTATTCTAATATTGTGATAATGTTAAGTTAACCTTTGTATTATTAATAGAATGAAGATTCTTTTACTGGGATTACTTTAACTTTAGCCGCAGGCACTTAGCGTTGACACTGGAAACTTAACTAAAATCAAATTTTCATAAACTACTGTCATGCTTATTTCATAGACAGTTAATTGTCACAAAATATAATCCGTTTCTTTTTTCGAAAATCATACGCCATCGTGTTTTTTACATGGATTCGAAATTCAAAAACATATAGTAAGATCTAACATCGACACACAGATTTTTGATACATTCCTGCATTACTTTGAATACCTGAATCGTAGTCACCCGACGGCGAGCCTTCCTTCTTAATCCGTCTATATCCCGCGTGCGAGCAAGTCGCTGTTAGGGAATAATTTGGAAAAATAGCTTTATAACATAATTTTATAGTTAACTCAAATAAACTATTTAAATTCCCGGTGAAGAGCATGAGGGCTAAAACGGAGCCTTCTAAAACTCCAAAAACTCCTCTTTGTATTATTATGTTAATGTAATTCAATATTTAATTTTATTTATAAATATTTCAATCCTAATATTCTGAAAGTTACGTCCAAGAAACGCCGAAGAAGTATTTTAGTTATTTAATATTAACAATGTTATTATAATGATTTAATAACGATATTATTGATATAATTTAAATGATGTTATATATAAAAATATTAATGTTTATCTAGTTTTATGAAAGTAATTAACCAATATTATAAATATTGTGCAAAGAATTATACATAAAAAATAAATTAAATAATAATCAAGTATTACTTACCAATAAGCATTAAAGAAACGATGGCCATAATTTTAAACATTTTGCGAATGCGACGGTGGGAACGGTTTCGCGCCAAACGCCACAAGATGGCCGCCGTCGAACAGCTGATCCCGAAGTGAAGGGTTGATGGAAAAGCCGTCTTTTATATAAAACCGAAGTTTACTTAACGACGTAGGCGAAACGCGCTGGAAATATTTATTTAACGGTATTAATTTACATCTCATAGGGAAAAAATATAACTTTTCTTTTAAGGAAACACGTCATTGATGGAGTGGCGGCTGTTGTTTTTGAACAGTGTTAAATATCCACAAATACAGACATGTATTTACTGTATTTTGTCTTATTGTTTTTATACTGTCACATCAGACCCCACACGGGGTAGACAGAGAGCACCAAGCGTCAAGTATCTCTATTGTTAGAACCGACGTGTTTCTCTTAAATTTATTATAATTGTATCATCACGTTTCGCTTCTTACTGGATGGGCAGTAAGACCTGAGTCATTAACATCACCTTGTATAAGTTTACTGCTGGGCACGGGCTTCACGTAAGGAGTGTAGCCGATAAGCCCCACGCGTGGTATTCGTGTTGGGGGATGTCTATGCTACTGCTTACAAGTGGCCTATAGCTTTGTCTAGATAGACTACACTATACTTCGATCTGCCAGGGCCGGGTTCAGTCGCCTCTTACGACACATGTATTCCGTTACGGGATCGGGGGATGTATTCTTACTCTGCCTCAACACAGATAAGAACTGACATTACCCTCGTTACAGACCTGCCGCGCTTCTTCACCAAGCATTACTCTATCACGAGCGCTGGTTTCTAGTTTTCTGACTTCTCCATCAGGCAGTGTCTGATCTATTTAGTCAAGTCACGCGAGTTTTATTCTCCCTCCGTACCTGAAACCACCAACATTCGTAATTTATATCTATACAAAATTCTATATCGTATTTTTAATGTCTTCGAATAAAGTAATAAACTTTAATAGGGCTTTATATCGAAAATTTCACATAAACTGCGTCATTTTAACGTGTCATTTGTATTTGTTTAAACCGTTTAATTGTTCCACTGCTGGGCAAGGGCCTCCGCTCAGAATGTGAGCTTTAAGCCCACAGTCTGCATTAACTAAGTTAGAGAGAAGATTTGACGCTTCTTAGAGAACATTCTAGAGAATTTAAAGCGTTTAAGTTCCTCACAATATTTTCCTTCACAGTTATAAGTGATATATAATCGTAAATACTTATTTTACACTTGAGTCAAGGATTAAAGCCCCAACTACTTGGAGCGAGATTCGGAATGCTATAATGAATGCTATTCAGTTGTAAATGTCACTTTGACATTTATTTTATTTTTGACTGCCCCGTTGGTCGTGTTGGTTGCAAGCGCGACTGCCGATCGCGAGGTCCTGGTTTCGAATCCCTATTCAAACTATCGGGTTTTTCGAGTTTGGCATTTCTAATAGGAGCTCAGAGTCTGCATTTGTGTCCTGTATATGGAAACAGGTTCGCCACCTATTCCATAGTGGGACGTAAACGTAACTGGTCAATCTTGAGAGTATCATTTCTCTGCCTACCTCCTCAAGGATCACAGGCGTGGTGTTACATTTTTTTCAACTTCCAAAAATATCATTATAATAAATAAATTTAACAATTTCGTCCCCGTAGTTGATAAAGTTTAATCTTTTTTAAATAAACCAGCGCGACCCACATCGGCGGTCCTAGTTTTCAATAAAAAACTTTTTCAATAAAAATGTTAAAATCATTCTCTACACGAGTCGCTTAATAAACAAAGTAAACAGGTGCACAGAGTACATTTGAAAAGAGAATATAAATTAAAAAAATACCATAGACAATAATTTTATTTTAACTATGATCATAATATTTATCAGCCTATTACAGTTCACTGCTGGACATAGGCCTGCGCTGAGACGTTATGCCCATAATCCCCACTATGGGATTGCGGATTGTGGATCGTAGAGCAAAGCTTCTTGCGCCGCCTACTCTGTTGCCAACAGCCGGCCAGGGCGTGTAATTGTGTCTAGACAGGACGCGCCATATCGCCTGCCAGCGCCGGGTTTAGTCGCCTCTGTACGACACGCTGTATCCCGGCTCGGGGTATTTAAACCATCACTTCTCTGTGTATTTATTTCTCTATGCGATCGTATTTCGAAAATCAACACACGTTTTTTTCGTAATCTATATTTTGTATTATCAACTAATTTTATTTAAAACACTTGTAGTAGCTGTGTAGAATTGAAATTAAAGGAGCAATTATTTATTATATATGTATATGTATTATTATATACATATTTCGCGCCAAGACCGTTACGGTGTAGGCGGATACCACCGAGGGCAAAATATTTATTTATTTACATTTTATTGTACAGCCTAAAACTAGGCAGATTACGTAAAAGCGGACTTAATGCCTAGTGGTGTTCTCTACCAGTTACCCCTGAATTGCAACCAACACGAGCAACGAAGCAGTCTAATATAATATTACGTAATATTATTTATGTAAGCGGATACATTATATTAAAACTAGTGTGAAAAGGAGTTTATTAATAAAAGACGTAAGTAACTAATAAAACTAAAATATATTATTGACAATAAGCTCACCAACTATAGCGAGACGTAAAAGTAACTGGTGAAACGTGGGAGTGTTCTACACTCCTCTGCCTACCTCTTCGGGGATTACAGGCGTGAACTTACGTATTATTACTAACATTGAAAAAATGTCTTGGAACATCCCCGCACGCAGGTGATCTGTCCCCAAAGTGGTCTCCAAGAGGCCCTCTGTTCCCGAGACAAGACATCTCATAAAACACATTTAAACATTTACTTAGATATATTTCAATCCCAAATACAGAACAAACATATTTTTTTCCTGAGTGGGAAATGAAATCAGGGTTACTAACGGCTAAGCCCACGGACCGGTAAGATGATATTAAAAAAATATATCGAGTTGGTATCGTTAAATGCGACCTCTCCAACGGCATCTATAAGTCTTAACAAACTGCGTAAAATATCTTTCTTGTCTACAAATAACACTCATATTTCATGGCGCTGTGTGTGGAAGCTTTTTTCAGGGTTGTACAGATCTGATTTTTTAGTTAACAAGGTAACTAAAATATCAGCAGTTGAACTATGTTTGAACTATGTGTTGACAGATTTCAAACGGCTTAAAGAACAATTTCTTTGTTTATGATCTCCAAGGCGTGCAGGTTTCCTCGGGAGGCTTCCCTTCACAGTCGCAGCGAGGGATTGAATGTAAGCACACACTTTATAAAAACGTGCGCGCCAGGATTTGAACCTAGGACCAATGGATTGAGAGATTGAATTTCAAACCACTGGACTATCGCTGCTTTTAAAAGGGGCTGAAATAAGGCGGTGCGAAAAGCTATGCTCCGCGATCCCACTTCGCATGCCCAGTGTTGGGACTATACGCATAACGTCTCAGAGGAGGTCTATGTCCAGCAGTGGACTGCAATCAGCTGATTATTACAAATAAATGACGAAGCTAGCCAGCACAGTTGCCGATGGAAACCCTTAGCTTCTAACCCCATAAAAATTTAAGTATTGCTTCCAATTGTTGACATTCTAATCAGTGGTATAATAATGAATTATTTTAAATATTGCGATCATACTATTGCGCCAAATGCCTCGTGGGATAGGCAGAACGCCTCGAGTACCAAGTACACATGTTATTTCATACCTGTTGTCCTTCGTATTAAGAGTCTGAACAGACACTGCGATATAATATTTATTTCTATCATCAGCCTGTGTGGGTCCACTGCTGGGCATAGCCCACCCCAGAGGGGTTTAGCCGCAACTCCCACGCCCGACCGCCGAGCGAACTTCTGTCACCGCCTACGCTATACAAAAAAGCCTAAAATGTAATATTACGATCTTTAAATACACAATAGCAACCCTAACTCTTAGGGGTAGTTTACTTCCCTCATCAAACTGTCCTACTGTTCGCGATGAAAGAATAGCGGTGAAACTTTCAAAATTCCTAGCCAGTAGCTTACTATGCATATAATTTATGTATAAATTAAGCAGTAATAATGCATGTAATTTATGTATAAATTAAGCGTGCAATTTATCAGATAAAATGTCAATATGAAATATAGACAATATAATGTGTATAATTTATATTTTGAATGAAAATACATAGATCCGAGATACATGTTATAATCCGTGACGCATCTGTAGGAAGTATTATATATTGTAATACTTAGGTGCTTGGATTCTTTACTTGTAAACTAGTACGTAATTTCACGCCTGTTATCCCCGAAGAGGTAGGCAGAGGAGGGTAGTACACTCCCGCATTTCAACAGTTACGATTACGTCCCACTATGGAATAGGTGGTGAGCCTATTGCCATGCACCGGGCACATATCCAGACTTGACACTGTTAGAAAATCTAAATTAGAAAAGTCCAATAGTGCCCGATCCGGGATTTGAAACCAGGAACTCTCGATCGGCAGTCGCACTTGCAACCAACACGACCAACGAGGCCGTCATCTATAAATACACTAAACTTTATCTAAATTATGTCTAAAGTCCTAGGTTCAATCCCGGTTCAGACAATAATGGAATTTTCCAAGTTGAAATTCCAGGTTGTTCGGAGTCTGGATTAGCGTCTGCTGTATGACAATAGGCTCACCTCTACTCCATCGCACGTATAAGGTGAGTCGTGGAAATGTACTCTGCTCCTCGCCATACCCTTGCCCAGTTGTGCTATGTTTCACCCAAATCGATCCTGCTATTTTACCGCGATGCACCGACATACATGCGAGAAAAGTTCTGTATTTATATGTATTACATGAACTGACCATGTTAGGTAGCGAGCTGCATATTACGCTTCAAGTGTTGTTCTCTGCGGCGCGCACCGCGGTCCACTCAGAGTCTCTCGCGACCTCGTGTCGCACGGTCCTCTCTCAAGACAATATAGTGAGCAATATCAATTAACTCAACGTTCTATTAATATACGTTCTTATAAATATATAATTTAAAATGTGTAAATGTCATTTGGTGTTGTTATTAATATGTATATTGCGCTGGACCAAGGCTCAGTACCAAGTCGGTATGTTGAAGATGCTTTTATTAAAATACGCGTATAGAATGTTGACAGAGGATGTTAAACATTGTGTTTGTAGCGCGAAGCTGTTTGGCATCTTTGCGCGACAAACCTAGCGTGACGGTATGAACGTATACAGAACATCACGTCTGTAATTCCCGGAGAGGTAGGCAGAGGAGTGCAGTACATGCCCACGTGTTGGAGCCCCTACAAGAATGTTTAAGTTAGTAAAATGCAATAGTGCGCGACCTTGGACGTGAACCGAGGACCGCGATACGACCCCCGCGTTGTGGTATATTAACAATAATGATTAAAATTCGTTTTAAACGCGACATAAATATTAAAAATACCCCTGCTAATGTATCAACATCTATATGAATAAAATAATACTGCCTCGGGGGGCTCTGGGTTCAATTCCCGGGTCGGACATTATCGAATCTTTCTAATTGATGGTTTCCAGTAGTAGCTCGGAGTCCGGAAATGCGTCCGGTGTGTGGCAATAGGCTCACCACCTATTCCATAGAGAGATGTAATTGGTGATATAATTTGAATAAATGATATTTGAATTTGATACGTGGGAGTGTACTACACTCCTCTGCCTACCTCTACGGGGATTACAGGCGTGACGTTACGTGTAATGTGTGGCAAACACATGTCACATTTCACAATGAACGTACGGAACTCACGACGCGATGTTCACTTGCGCTTTTCCTGTGTGTTTCAACATAATTTCGCATTTTTCCTTAAACATTTTGTTAGGTTGTTGTCAGACATTTACATATATAGTTTGGTTTTTAATATTATAAAGTTGAAGAGTTTGTTTGGTTGAACGAGCTGATCTCAGGAACTACTGCATCGATTTGAAAAATAATTTTTGTGTTGAATAGTTCATTAATTAAGGAAGGTTATAGGCTGTATAACATCACGTTGTGATTGATATGAGTGGAGCAGTAATGTAAAATGAAACAAAAACGGGAGAATTTTTTTTTACATCTTTCCTAGCGTGCGCTGCGTAAGCGATTAAAGTTACTTAAAAATCATGTAATACGGAATTGTTCCCCTTTAAAAGTTCTAAAAAAAGTCCGCCACAGCATTTATCTAGCTTTTAAGGTTGACTCAGTTATAACCTTTTTTATGGTAATCAAATTAGTACTAAAGTAATGCATTATTTGCGAAGGTATTTTAATAAACATGATTATTTTATTTTATTTAATTTTGATTAGAATTGGGCTGGACAGCCTTTGATTTCAACGAATATGTAAGGAGTTATCATAGTTTTAATATAAATTTGCAATAAAATAATGGTCAAATACCAGGCGTTCATTTATGTGGGCGGGAGAGGTGAGACGGAAGGGCGCTGACCGACTGTTATAAGTTACGTTAGAATCTGTTATATTAGTTTCTCCCCAAAAACACATTACGTAGTAATAAATACTATATAACCACCAATGTCATTATATGTTTTCGTCATCATCATCATCATCATCAACCTATTTCCGTCCACTGCTGGACATAGGCCTCTCCAATAGCACGCCACTGAGCTCGATCTTCAGCACTTATATGTTTTATATGAATGTATTTAAAACTTGTAACTGTGGCACATATTTTAACATATATATGGTAAATGAATGTGGATTCTATGGTACAATATACCTATTGTCAAGGCAACTACCACTAACTTCTGCCTGCGTACCATTATCACACATACATATCGTCACGCCAGGTTCTATACGGGGCAAGCAGAGAGCACCAAGTCCCAAACATCAGCGTTCAAAAATTGGCAACTTAGTAACTCTATTCACACTATTTCCTGCACTTACTCTTCTCTCTATATCAGCGGTGTAGCTACCATCCCTGCTGAAAGCGCATCCAAGATATACAACACCATCTACTTTTTCCAACTATCCATGCAGTATTCACCAACAGTTGTCACACCTGTATAATGTATAACCATTTAACGATTCACCTGTAACTTCGTTAAATCCGTTTGGATATTTTTTTTCATTACTTCCCATGTCCTACAAACATGGAATTAAAAGAAATTACCATACATCACGTGTTCTACACCATATTTATGTTATGTATGTGTTTGAAAGTTAAGAATCTCCAAAGATTCAACTTTAACAAAAACGCTAGTCTATCCGCGGCCTGTTCTCTAGTGATTATTCAGGTTCTGCTGCACCTAGCACAACTCCACACACCGACCTATCTTGTGTATTGATATTCTTCTACTGTTCCATCCCAAAGATGAGACATGCTCCGACGAAGAATTCAACATAACTGGCACTTGTAAAATCTTACAACTTTGCCAGTACGCTATGAACTTGGTCGAGGACGGCGTGCATCCTCCAGTGAGTACATTAACAAGTACACACACACACAGAGACACAAGCACGCACACACACACACCAGGACCTCTCGATCGGCAGTCGTGCTTACAACCAACACGACCAACGAGGCAGTCGATAAAAGTAGTCTCTATTAACAATGACATTAATAATAAGAATTGGAAAATAACCACAGTCTAATTGTTTTATATAAGGCTGAGGTGCTGATAAGGCAGAATAATATTATTTTCAACGCTTTAGTCTCCCACTGGTGGGCACAGGTCTTCTCGCATGATGAGCAATGTAAGGGTCATGGTCCGCTCCGCCGGCTTAGTGTGGATTGACAGACTCCAAAGGTGTTAAGTGCGATAAGATGTCCAGTTTTCCTCGCGATGTGTTCCTTCACCACTACAGCCGAGTGATGTTTAATCGTAAATGCATGTGCTTGTTTTATAATGAGGCTTGCACCAGCATTTGAACCCAGGATTGCTGGACTGGGCGGCGGAATTGTAAACCACTGCTTGTAAAGTAATTGAAATTCTATTTTCAGATGTGCAGCTGGATGGGCATGACCAGGGTCGTCTGCTGTCCAGAGGGCAAGGAATATGTGACGGGCCTGTTCAGTAGATTCTTCCAAGCGTCTACAAATGGTGTTATGGGGAACCGGGGGCGGTAAGGTTTAGCCAGCTGAAGTCGCTGGTTACATCTGTCGAAGAACGACAACCTTTGGGGTAGGCGGTTCTGGGATGAAGACCGCATATTGGTAACTGTAGTATTTGATCTTCGTCAGCTTGAATGATGATATGCATCAATTGGGGAGAAGACCGAGCTCAGTGACGTGAAATGTCAAACGTATCTCCATAATTGGCTATAAGATACATATGTATCATTTTTATTACTATCAATACATCTGAAAGCTGTGCATTTTGTAAATAAGACATAACCAGGATAATTATGAATGGTTCCAGATTTGCCGCTACAGTGGCCAGCTGCCGTTGCAGTGCTGCCCGAACGAACCGGACGTGCCTCCTACTCCGGAGCCCACGGAATGCCCCAAGCTGCCGTTTATCAAAGCTCCAACATTTTTCAAACGCAGTCATGAAGTCGCCTGGTCTAGTAAGAACAACACACCTTCAATGCATAAGTTAACTTCTCACTTAAATTGCTTTTTAACAAAATCTTGAACGTAACGCTTTATTTCATCCTCATTATCAACCTACTGCAGTTCACTGCTGGACATTGGCCTCTTCTTAGGAATTAGGCACATAATCTTCACCCTGGGGTACGGGTTGGGGATCGCAGAGCATAAATTCTCGCACCGATTACGCTACTGTCTATAGCCGGCCAGTGTCAAGTTCAGTTGCCTCTTACGACCCCTTGTATCCCGTCACCCCACGTCCGACGCCGTTGTCAGGGTATGTATTCTTATTCCG
>DWTO01005594.1:0-10614 GCA_018244755.1 Jemadia pseudognetus
AACGTAACTGGTAAATTGTGGGAGTGTTCTACACTCCTCTGCCTACCCCTTCGGGGATAACAGGCGTGATGTTACGTTCTATAATATCCCAAGACATACATCAATAAATGTACCCTATTGTTAATATATAACAATAACGCTTGTAGGATGTAAGTCGAGTTTCATGACAGGTTACAAATTTATCAGATGTCCTACATCCCTTAACATGCTTTCCGTGTCATTAAAACGAAATTTTATTTAAATATGAAAATTTTATTTTTATTACTTCATATAGTTTTTATTCACCTATTTCACATTCTCACGTGTGGCTGATACAAAGTGGAGATTTATGAGGAGATCAGATAACTGAGATGTGGTACGCGAAATCAGATCTGACGCATCGAGTGGGGCTCGTTTGATGAATCAACTGAAATGTCGGTCGAATTAGCTATTTGCGAGGTACTCTCCGTCAGTATTAGAACACGAAGACATGTTGCTCTCGTGTAAATATCCATTAGTAATGACGTATTAGAGTTTCGTAGATGGCTATTACCACGTTCTGTATTTTCCAAAACGCAATATGTTTAATATATCCAGCCTATTTAGATATTCACATATGAAATACTTCACGCTATTTGTATAAAAAGATGCCTAGTGTTTGCTATGTACATTATTCTCTGCTCGTTTCAAATTCAAAAAACCACTTAAAGACGTGATCATTAGATATTCTAATAGATGCAATATTTTTGAAGCTATACAAATAACCGGGAATATCCGTGAATAAATCTAATATACGTTTAACAAGAGAGTTAAGACCACAATCTTATTTTAAACCGCATTCGCGTGAATCAGCGCGATATCGAAATTCATACACACAGCACGTCTAGGCACGTCCCGCCGCCCACCATCCGGGTAATTTACAACGCACTCCAGCTTGGCACACCCCTAGCGCGACCCGAAATATACGCGCTGCCGATTTTTATAAGATATTTTTGTTTATGTACCTACCCGTTACGCCAAGTGACCGCGTGCGACAACTCCGCGCTGATATTGTGCGAGATATTTCCGTGATAAATAACTGGGCAATTTTCTTGATGCACAATATTTAAATAACTACCTCGGTTGGAGACACTGAATACTAGAAAAGATGAAAGTAGAAAGGAAATGAAACTGATTGCAATTTTCAATGTAATAAACTCGGTTACATTCACAATTATGACATTTATAAAAATTTTACTGTCTCATTGGTCTGGTGAGGTGCACATTTGCACCTCGGGTATGGCATTAGGCCTACACCCTACGCCATTGTGGATATATAAAATAACAGGTCGATCGTAGGCGTGCACTTCAGTCCTCTATCTACCTCGTCGGGCAAATACGGGCGTAATATCACGTCAAAATTTTGAATAATCTAATACAATTAACATCAAATAATAATCATTTTGGTCGCATAAAAACACAATATAATAACATTATTATAATATTTTCTTACGAGTGCTTTTAATTCATGTATTTAACGTATTATTTGAAGCGCAGGAGAAACAATTTACTCCTTGTGGCTTTAATCAAAACAAAAGCGAATACAAGCCATGATAATACTGCATAGGCACTCTCTAGGCACGCGTGCTACACTTAGGATGCGTCTCGCTATCCATCACTTGTCCATCAGATTGTAGTCAAACACGAGCTTTGTGCAGAAACAAAAAAAAAACGATTTTTGTATCGAACATCATTCCTATTCCTATTTTTTAAGACACGCTTTGGTAGTTGTTCGGCCAAGTTCAATCTATAATACTTACATAAATACTTATGTATTCATATGTATGTAAATAAATGTCTCATTATCATATTTCCTGTTACATTTTTGGTTGTATGTCTTTAGATTTTAGAAATCTGTCTCTCTAGATTACAAAAGAAGCTAGAGAGTATTTTTTTCGTATGTTGCTAGTCATTTTTATAAATTGTTAAATAAACAAAAATATAACAAGCATGCAATATACACACGGAGTAGTTTATATAAACAGTGGAAATAGGAGTTGTTAAGAAATCTCCGAAAATGCCACACAGGTCGCTATCGCGAATACGTATTATATTAACTTTAGAAATTACTACTATCTATATCTCTGGATACCCTCTCCATGCTGAACACAGATGGGGTTATCTACACCTGTAGTACGTACTGAGTTACAGACACTTATGGGTTAGTACTCAAAAATGTTTTTTAAAATTATGAATTAAGAAAAAACAGAATGAAATGTAGCGGCCGGCACGCTCTAGATCAGAGGACGGGGAATAAATAAATGTTATCCCGCATCGCGCGCGCCGCCGCACGCCATTTAACACCACACTTCCTTCGCTCATAAAATAAAGATATTATTATAAAAAGCGACACCAGCGTCACGCACGACATTTTGTATCTACGTAACATAGGGTAGACTCACGACCGCATTTCCCTGAAGAGGTAGGCAGAAGAGTGTTGTACAATCCTCTCCTTCAACAGATATGTTTTACGTCTCTCTATAGAATACGGGGGTGGAAGGAGCCTATTGTTATGCTCCGTGGACAAATCCTGAATGAATATTGCTAATCTATCGTCACTAGCATATTTCTGTCCACTGCTGGTTATAGGTCTCTCGAATAGCACACAATTACAGATAAGCAGAGAACGCCGAGTGTCAAATATATACATCTATCTTTTAAGATTGTCACTTGCTATAACATTGAAAGGAGACATCATGAGGAATCATACACATCTTGTTCTGTAATTCACCTCACATACGCTCTTGGCCACTGCCGACTGTGAGAAGTTAGTTTTTCATTCTGGTAACCGATGTTAATAATTTTTAGAAGTCATTACATTACGTATATTAAACGATCCGGGTGTAAATGCTTCTGAGACAAAAATATAATAATTCAAATCTTGGATTTGCAAGCTCATTCCATCATGCTTAGTTTATGTAAAGCCTCGAATGTCCTTTTGTATTGAGGACACCTTTTTTAATGAACAGGTGGCAGCACTGTCGCGTTCATGACAGCAAACACCCTTTGACAGAGACATTAGTGACAGTGACATAATTACATTCTTACTGTACATTTTTCATTATTTACTTCTTATATGCCAACTCATCACGAGTTGTCATAAAGGAAGTAAGAAGAGAGATGAATGATAGGTATGAAACTCTAGACATAGATCTCCCCTTTATTGGCAGACTGAGACAAGCTGATGATAATAATGATGAACTTACAAAGATATCAAATCCGAATCCCTGTACTACACTGACCAGAAGTCTTATAAACAATTAATTCTAAGTAATAGGTACTTAAAAAGACAAATTCTCGCGGAAATAGTATAGTGTCACGCAAGTATGTAGACACTACATTTACATAAAATAACGAAATATATTATACAGATGATAAATATTTAAACGTACTTGTTTTATAAATACACTTGAATAACAAAATATTACTTCCTGTCTGCCGCGAAACAATATCGGCGATCTGTCACAAAACTAAAGCCTAAAATATTATTATTACTACGTAATGTATGTAAATACTTTACTAGTAACATTAAACCACTTACTCGCTTAATAAGAACTATCGCTAGGAAGAATAATTTAAACCTGGAACAGTGGCATTAAGAAATAAAAATAAGTTTTATAAACAAATTTTTCACTCTGTCTCATATGTACTTGCGTCATTCGTAGTTCTAATATAGTTAGATAACTGAAATATATATGCTTCCTGCTGGCGCCTCTGTATTTTTATTTATTAGTCAATGTTTTATTGCGGGACATACTGGAACGTTCCATTCCATGTTTTTTCCTGTTTTTATGTATTTTAATATTTTTAATTATTCAAAAATAGTGCAATCACAAAATTAAATGATAGCAGTGATCACCGTGGGTACTTAAAATAGTCGAGTATTCAGTCATAGCGTTTAAAAGACGCTTTTGTTCTCGCCTTTCTTGTGGTGTCCTGTGCATCGTTCCAAGGTCACTTCAGTAGAAAAATTTACTCCACACATATTTATTAATCAAGGTTTTGATTTCACTGTAATATATCCAATAAAATTGATATAATCAATGTACTTACAATTAGTACAACACTCTTATGTACCAGACGATAAACTTGAAAAGTAACAAACGAGAGTGAAGGTCATAATATGCTGTCCTACTGATATCCGCCTTTTTAAAATGTCGTATTAAATGTGATGTCTTTGATTCCATCTTTCATCTTCTATCTGAGGTTGGATATCAATGAATTGATATATCAGGCATTGTTTAATTGAACTAATATTTGTTTCGCCTAGTCGGACTTTATGTTAACGTAAGTACATCACTAAACAAATCTTTAAACAGCAACATTACGTACCTGCATACCTGTTTTACGATGAGTTCAAGAATTTATATTTATTTATATGTTCTATATTAATGTATAAGTCTTCATTCTATATACATTTTATTTAAATATGCTATAATATGAAGTATGAATAAATAATAATGATATCTCTACGTTCAATTCTCATAAATAGTTTGTTCGGTTAAGCGCCATCTAGCGGCACGTATATAAACGTAATAATACATTCTTACGAAACTACCAATGAATAGAAGGTTATAGACTATAGAATATACCAAGAGATGGCGCTGTTACTACAAATTTCACATGTTGCAAACTGACAATATTTTGTTATATTATTTACAAATGACTTGATGAAACGGATTTAATCACAAGTAAATGTTTTAAGACATTTATGCTCATATTAAAAACTCGAAGGGAAAAAATCTGTATCAAAGAACAGTCCTGTATTCTTTGGTACTATTTTACAACTGGTTTCGGGGCAAAATCAACATACCCATGACGAATCTTGTTAAATTGCTCACACGAACCCGCGGTTCATACAAATCTGTAAAATCCACTTCAATCACTACAAATTCAATATTATCTATAACTATATGCTCACTCATATAGTTTTAAACATATTATGTAGGTGCGTTTTCATGTTCTTCATTTTTATAAAAGTAAAAAATATTTTTAGTTAGCATGATAAATATATATTCCATTTAATACATTTCTTAATTTCTCATGTTTCGTAACTTCTTCCTATCATCAATATCATCAACCTATTTCCGTCTACTGCTGGACATAGACCTCTCCAATAGCACGCCACTGAGCTCAATCTTTCTAAACATATTATAAATTATCTTGGAAAGATATAATTTATCTCTGTATGTCGAATCCTTACCTTCGAGGAACTGTCGTGTTGGTAGTCTGAGCGAGACTTTGAGTGAAGAAGCGTACGCAGAGTCGATGTACCAGCACGGGTCGCGCTGCTCACCCAGCCTCCTGCCGCTACCTCTGTAACACGAAAATATCCTGGCTGTAGACTTACAAGTGTTGGCGCAGCGTAGTTGATACAAGTGTGGAAAATAATACAAAAATATGGCCGTGTCGACAACAAATAAAAAGAAAATGAAAACATCAGTCAACATTTAATAAGACACAGTTAATATTTTTGTAAGTCACTTTAAAACTCATACTTTTATTGCTTTCAGAGTTCAACGATTACAGATATCTTACTCTAATACAAAACTTCTTATTCAATAACCATGACAGCGATTTATGTAGGTATACTTAGTCGTTGTTAAATATCATACAAATATATACAATGTATTTGTATTTGCAGAATATTGCTCATGATACTTAACATGATATAAACGAAATATGCATGATACAACATTTTGTGGTGTATAAAAATGAAACGCGTTTTCTGAGTTGAAACAATACACCAAGATGAAGTATGATTCGTCATTTAGAAATTTGTTGTTATTCTAAGGTGTAAATATATTTTTAGCTGATATCATTCTCGAAAGAATTCGTTGAGATTTAGATGGTAATAAGTGTAAGCTCCATCGAAGATTGTGTGAAGTGTAATATATTTCCATCCGAATAAAATTTTGACAGTTCGTAAATATAATTTTAGAATTTAGAAGTTTCTTTTTAATTGCACGAAGAAATTTTAGAATTTTTGGAAAAAACGGAAACGATTACTACGTCATTATATCCATAAAAGTAAACAACGGCATTTATCAATCATCTATAAACTCGTTGCCAAACTTTTCAATTGACGAACTGGTTTATTAGTATTATTATTAATTAATAGATTTCCATTTGCCCAGTGAATAGTGTATCGTTAAATATAGTAATGGAAATAGGTCAACATATAAAAACAAGGATTTAAAAATCTTTTTCATACAGAAATGATGAGTAAAAACACTAGATATGGAAAGAGGTTATGCCAATTCAAAACACGCAAAAAGTTTATCTTTTGCAAGATGCATAAGCAAGCGTGCAAACTCAAAATATCCTCAAATATTTACCCGGGATCCATATTGAAAATCATCTACAGTAGCACGGTAATATCATGAAATAAAAATCGCCAAACGACGACATTCAAAATAAAAACTACATGTTTCCTCCATACATATGTCAAACTGGACTATTTTCGTCCCGCCAAGTTCACGTTGTTGCCGCAACGTAAATAACTGAAAATCGACGATTACGGCGCTGGCGCTGCGGCCATTTAAAGTTTCAGTTTCTAAAGTGGTTCATATCGAGATACGAATCTTGTTAGATCGTTCACAGATGGCGTTGTTCCAAAGTATTTATTTAATCGTTAAGCTATCTTAAACTAGATGGTGGTAATGTACTGCACACATTTCTTGTTGAAAATTAAAGCAATCGTTCTGATTAATTATTTTCTGTTTATAATCATGATATTGAATTGATTAGTTTCTGTGTATAATCATGATATTGAATATGACACATTATTAAATACTTATAATCATCATTTAAGTATAGCCCTTTTTAAGAATGCCCATTATGCTCACAGTACAAAAGGTTGATTATTACATAGTATAAAAATAGAATAAAAAACTAAAGACGATTACGTAAATGAAAAAAAACCACATCACCGAAAACGCTAAGACGTCTTCGGAAATCGATCATAAAATTTTACATTTACGTCAATGTACTTTAAAAAAACTAGCTGAATAAGTAGCAACGAATTCATATATTTTTAGTAGCAGTTGAACACCCTGCTTCTGTTTGGATTCGCGGTACACTGGATGGATTTATTACATGTAATATAGTACCTACTCTTAACAAATATACGCTTAAAACTCGCTGTAACATACACTATAATAAATAATCTATTGTTTTTATACCACTGAAATCTTCTTAATAACATTGCACGTTACTAACAATAAGTGTAGGCTATAAACATGTATACATAAGTTTGCAGTGTGTATTTATTCGTTTTGTAATATAAAATTATCAGGAAATAAATAAACATTTCATCTATTTAAAGTAACTACACATATTTACAACAATAACATTTTAACATTATATATATAAAAAAGTTATATAATGTTTCATCCAAAAAATTCCTTGTAAAGCATGGTTCCAAAAACACTAAGTAGCAGCTATGAATTATGAAACTAAGCCTCTATGCAACATAGTTGCCAGTACTTCCTTAGAGACAAGAAAACGTAGACAGACATTTCCAAAAAAAACTGTTTCATGTTCGAAAATTAAGGCCTCATTGTTTCCATTGCTAGCGATAAAATGTAATTTGTTCATTCATTAACATACATTCATACAGTTCATACATTAAGTGCAGCTCAATATATGCTCCATACTCTACGGTATCAAGACCAACGGGAATCGATTGGGTTTATTGCATGTCAGTTCTTGATAGATCTGAATTACTTTTTAATAAACAAACATTACGCCTATAATTCCCGAAGAGATATGCAGAGGAGTATAGAGTAGCTTTAAATAGTTAGATACTATTGGTATATTTAGTAAATAAATAGATAACGCTACATAATTAAAATTCCGCACTAAATGTGTAAATTCTATCCCGACCAGGACTTTAGTGGAGGGACAGTTAGTTTGACTATTATTATTTGTTAACATTATTAGGTAGTGTTAAATGGGTAACAGGATTGTAGAGTTACAGATGTCATTAACAACATTAATAATTAACTACAATGTCGTTCACCTAATCATTAAGAAACCATATCTAACCAAAGTCATGAGAAATAAGCAAAAAATTTAAAAATATTCATTAAAAAATCATTATTCATTTTACAAAATTGAAACGTACATCTGTCTCCGTTCAAACCAACGGTTCACATTGTTTGCATTGGCAGTTGCTGTAGCGTTTGGGAAATATTCGCAGCGTGATAAATTATACGCGCGGGTAACATTAAAAATAAAAGGCTTGGTTGTTTGTTGTTGCAACAACCGGGAAGAGTGGAGGACTTTAGTTCTCGATTCTCGTTTCCACGTTTCGCTTTCTTATTTCATTTAGTGTATGCTACCATTTGGCAACAGTTTCGCCTGACGGTATTCTAAGAACTTATTGTCTATGTGCCTTCCAGTGTTTTTATGTATTTCATTGTGCAATATCACATATTTACACTAGCTATGTGTGGCTAACTGAATGGGATCATTTGGTTAACATATTGAATATATTTTTAATCTACTACTTAGTACCTTCCTCTGCCTAGCCGGTCTAGGAAATAAAGGCGTGAAGTTATGCATGTTCGGTTCATTTCCTTCTCATAATAAATCTGTATTCAACAGTGATCTTAATGACGATAGCGATAATAATGAGTTTTGTAAGTGCAGCGCTCTTGGTAATAGAATAACCCTCAATACAAATAAAGTATTCGCGCTGAGTCTCGTCAAATTATATCTGAAAGTTGTTACTAGTGCTCCAGCAGTTGCCGATATTCGATGACAATTAATTAAATTTTACATTATAGATTGGCAACTGGGCCTTATCAATCAGGCTGAATACGGTAATAATTATTTTAGGGTTAATATTATTTATATAAGTACTATTATGTTAGGTTGACACACTCTCTCGAGACTTTGCTTAGAACGGTCAGGCGTATCACTTATAATTGTATTTTTTATCTTAACCCTTAATAATAGATATTCAAAAACCCAAAATTAATAGAAATGTTTTATTAATACATGCTTGGCTTGAATGAAACTTATGAATAGTTTTGTGTCTTGCTTACAATCCGTACTAAAGTTACTCCGTACACGCTATTCCTATGAAAGGGGTACAAAGATTCTCTACACGTATTAATATACACGTGACGTATATCGTGTTAATATTATACTAACAACAATGCGAATCGATAAACTTTAACGATAACCGTACTTCCGGTATTAAGCAGGGAATGCGGTATTTTGTGGTGTTACCAAGGACATCAGATCACAAACATAAATTTCTTGAGATAATTCGCTCCATGTATTTATTATATGAATATACTTTCAATCAGTAGGTAGGTACATGAGCAGCGTGGTAAATTATGGGATTAACGGTTATTGTGAGAAGTTCACGTATACCTGTAGTGTGGTTTATGTGTTAATGAATTAATTTATTTAACGTAATGTAGCATCACGCCGGTAATCCCCGAAGAGGATTGTAGTACACTCCCACGTTTTACCAGTTACTTTTAAGTCCCACTATGGAGTAGACGGTGACTCTATTGCCACATATTAGGCCCATATCCAATCTCCGAACCACTATGTGAAAATTTAACCCGGGATTAAAACCCAACACCTCTCGAGCGGCAGTCGCAGGCAGGCAGAGATTATGTCCAACAGTGGGATAATAATACGATGAATAGTATGATAACGATGAGGTTATACGTGTATGATATAATATAAAAATAAATATTTTTGAGGATTGAAGAATATTTCAGTGTTGAAGTTTTTACTCTGTGCATATATCTCGAGAAATGATCAACTAATTGTCGACACACTCGGCTAACTCACGAACCGTACTGTTTATACGCAGTATTAAACTGTCCAAAGCGTTATTAGTATTGGCAGGAGCATTGGCATGCGACACGACGTCGAATTTTCGTGCGTATTATAGAGACGTCAAACGGGAACCACTGAGCACTAGATATTCGATTGTCGCTTACATTGTAGAGACAGAATTGAATCAATTAATATTATATGTTCAGACATTGGTGCCGTGCATTCCCGGGTAATGTAAGTGGTTACTGTAAACGATTATACGTAAAACAACGTAATTTCATGCGTGTAATCGCCGAAGAGGTATGCAGAGTGTAGTACACCCAATGTTTCATTAGTTACGTTTGCTTAAATGATTGTATTAACAGTATAGTATGGGATTATGATTCCAAACTCACACCACTGTTATCATTTTATGTATGGATCTTTTCATGAATGACTCAGAATTATTTCTCAATAAAAGCCAGTAGCATATGGGCCTCTTCTTAAGTTTTGCAAATGAATTAAGTATTTTTAAATTTTTTTTTTATTTTATGTCGACTGTAAAATTCTCACACTATCGCTACATCTCCCGCAACAGAGTCGCTACACATTTAAAAGAAAAACTGATTATTTATTTGATTATGAAAAAAAGATATTAAACCGAATTTACATGTAACAGCGATGAAATTATACATGTATGTATAAATATAACAATAATTAACATCCATAAATATTACATAACCGCCAATAACAGTAGTTTATGCCACCTTTAAGCCATTAACGTCGTCCCGAAACGTCCAGCTGATCTGT
>DWTO01005595.1:0-10614 GCA_018244755.1 Jemadia pseudognetus
CCACTATGGAATAGGTGGTGAGCCTATTGCCATGCACCGGGCACTATGATAATATAGAAAGAGAAAATAATATAAAAACGAAGTATTTCAACAGTGTACATGACGATAAATACAAAGTCGTGTTCAGAGCGGATAAACGACCAGACCAGACCATTCTGGACTGGTCGTTTATCCGACTGGATGGACTGAACAACTTCTCAATAACTTGTCACTTTATTGAAGCAATGAGGCTTAAAATATAATAGTAATGTTTTAACCCCATGAACATTCTTTTGTTTTAATTACATTTTTTTTATTATCTAGTTACTAGTTATTGTTTTAGTTTCTCAGACACACTGTTTCAAATAAAAATACATTATAAATATATGAAATAAATATAAAAATACATTATAATATGTGCATGTAACCCCCACTCAATGTTGTAAGGAAATTATCTGCTTATCATTTGCCTCGAATATCATAGCAAATTAGATTTCAGCCTTATACCACTGCATACGACTTCATGCATGGTTGTAGGACCATCAGTCGGTGTTCAGTCTATACTAATATTTATCAGTTTATACTAATATTATGAAGAGGTAATGTGTTTGAGTTACTTTTTATCTACCACATTATCTTCCAGACTACTCTCTTAGTACAATGCTATATTATTACAGAATGACATGACTATATTTCATTTATATGGTGTAGGCTAATTTACAACAACATGGATCCCTACTAAATTTCAATAATGTAACCCAACATATTATGTTGTTGTATGTTGATGAAAAAAAAGTGTATTGAGGCTTTGCAGCATACATAATTATTATCTGCCTAAAGTGTCGCGACACCATAAGTATGTCTAACTATTATAGTTATGCCACTATAACAATTTATTATTTAAAAAAATGAATAAATATACTGCTACTAGAAAAGGTCTTAGTATAATTAATATACCTTACCTTACTTATAATTGTACTTTAGTATAATTAATCCTTATTAAAAAAAGCCATATTCAAGACCGGTTCAGTGCCCGTGTTTAGTTTTTTGAACTATTAAATTCGAATGATATCATAAGGTTCTCATTAAAATTATTGAACGATGTTTAACTTGTCAAGCTATCAATAATTTATTAATCCGTCAATTCTTATTCAAGCAGTTTTTTATTTTAATTGCACCCGTACGAAGCGGGGGCGGGTCGCTAGTCGTGTATAATTTTTTATCGTTGATCGTGTATAATTTAAACAACTTTTTGTAGGTAACAAGACTGAACTAATAGGACTAGGAATAGGTTCATAGTAAATGTCCATTAAGTATCAGTCAGTGTAAGTTTCATTTATGACCTGTCTTATTCAAAGTTCTTCACAGCTGCGTTGCTACTATATAGTAGTTTCCTATAAATATAGCTCATAGTTCTCTTTTCCTTTTTTTTAGGCTAATCAATCTCAAATCCCTGAAAAAGACGCACCGCCGTCGGAAGTCTCGTTTGACGGACGACATTAAAGGCAAGAGGAGGTCCAAACGTGAGCAGAGAATGGCTAAGGCCAGTGGACTGATCAGCAACGAGGGGTTCCTGCAGGCGGAGAGCAGCTCCGATGCTGCATCGCTGTCCGGCAGCGACCACGCTGATAACGTTGACAGTGCTGATCAAGAAGGTGAATATTAAAAGTATTAAGTATATACTGGATGAAAATAAAAGCAATCGTCTCCAAGATTCAGCCGTCTTTGGAACTAGTGACTGGATCTCAGGCAATTTTGATGCTAGTAATTCCGAATAAATATATTTAATACATTACCATTGTCTATACCACTCGCTGTATCTTTCTTTATCTTTATGCTCCCCCATGCGCGGGGTAGGCGAGAAGTATCGAGCACCAAGAGTACCCAGCATATTTATAAGTATTTCCTAGAGAATTCTAATAATTAAACGAGATGAATAAACTTAGTTTTAAATATGTCCGTATTCATATGTGTATAGGTAGATAGGTATGATATAATAGGGACGTCAGCAAAATTTATTAATTCCATGATGTAGTGAATTGCCCCGCGCAAACTTATTCGAGATGTCTGTACACATGTAGATGAGAAATATATATGCTCATGAAAAGTTTAGCGTAGCTGGCGCAAGAATATGTGGATCTGTGTTCAGCGATCCCTAACTCACGTGCCCAGCGAGGGAATTATAGGGATAACCCCTCAAAGAGGTCTATGTCCAGCAGTGGACTGTTTGATTCAGATGATAGTGAAACAAACACTAAAATAGCACTACTGTTTTCGTTTGTTAGTTCCTTGTACTCCACCGGCAGGACTAATTAAAATATTGATTAACGATAGAAACCCCGAAAGTCAAGTTGTCGGGCTTCAACGGCGACGGCATCGGCCACCTGGCCAAAGATGACCTTCTGGGGGAGAGCGACACCTCCGTATCGCACGACGAGAAGAAGGTGAGACATCGATATAAGACGGACGTCGATCAATATATCGACCAAGATAATTTGGCCATCAAATCAATTAGCTTATTGATTTGGTGTCTAGTGGTCCTGACTGGATGTTGTGTGTTCCAATCCCACCGAGGACAAGGCTTGTGTCGTGAGTGCGGGGGGTTTATAATAAATATTGTGTGAAATGTTCTATATATGAATATACATAAATCTAGAAATTCACGAGCCTATATGTATACATAAATCTAGAAAAACTTAGAACTTAGAAACTTAGAAAAACTAGAGTTAGAAAAACCCAATAGTATTCGAGTTTTGTTCCCAGAGCTCGCGATCGGCAGTTGAGCTCGCGAGCACGCGACCAACGAGGCAGTCACATGTTCGCTACGAGGCATGCTATGTCGGCCTCCCCCCTCCCCCTTCCTCCTCCGGTCCCACGGCAGTGTTGCCTTTACTATTATTATTGCTAGGTGACCGCTTCCAGCTCCCACTCTAACCGTTCCGACCTATACGAACAAAATAAATACCCTAACTTGACACTGCAATCTTAATTGAACACTTTTTATAAACCGTAATAATAAATAATTTTAATGTTCAGAGCACAGAAGGCCAAGTATCTTTATGTTCAAAGATTTTATTCTCAAAGAAGACTTACGTCACGTATCTTTATATATCTTTAACCCTAATACCTGACGTTCATCATTCTTTAAGCGTGTTATTTACGGATACATCTGATATTTTTCTATTAGTGAACGGAAGTACTTTTTATTGCAGGATTTCAAAAAAGAAGACGATTCAGATGATGATCGGTGAGTATTGTTATATATTTACCGGCGGCGTCACCGTCGTTGGCGCGGAATATATATGTACTACAAAATACAGATATCCACAAACGCGGCCATCGGACTGTGCATTATTTTCAAAGCACTCAAATGGATATCTCAATTGGCGGTAATAAGATTTACGGCATGTAAATTCTTTTTACGCACATTTATTGACCTATTTCTCATTGATAAAATGGTAAGTTTAATCTGATGTATCCCATTAAAAAAAATTGGCAGGGTAAAATCGAAGCGTCGCAAGCCGCACGCGATATCGTCCGACTCGGAGGTGGGCTCGTCGCGGAAAAAGAACCACATTAAGATGAGCGACTTCGAGGACTCTGAAGACGAGAGCTCGGAGCCCGTCAAGAGCAAGAGAAAGAAGAAAGCCAGCGACAGCGACGCTTCCGCGGGTTCGTCTTCTGATGGAGGGTGAGACATAATAATTATGTAAAAAAAAAGTAACTTCACGCCTGTAATCCCCGAAGAGGTAGGCAGAGAAATGCAGAGCCACTATTACTAATAATTATGTATTAATGCAGAATACAATTCAGTTCTAGTTTTAATTTAGACATTATGCATTTGCCCAATGTTGCCTTCTGCATCTACATATAAACACAGTTTTAAAGTATTGAAGTAATCTTATGTTACATACATTAATATTTGTATGATCAGTCCGTTAATAAGATTGATCTATTATTAGTACAATATGTGGATGAAAATTGATATATATATACATATATAATATCTATACATTAATATGAGTATATGAAGATCTGTAGAAATGTTGGAGTGGTGGTGAACGAGTGTTGAGATAATGTTCATGGTGGTTAACAGCAAAAAGAAGCGACGGAGGATAAAGAACGTAGACGACAGCGACGCGTCCGGCTCCGACACGGAGAACGAGGGCCGCAGCAAGCACGGCCGGAAGAACATCCGCAAGGTCTGCATTACATTGTCATTTGTGATATTTAATAAGTACATTATTAAATTTACTTACTATCTTGTGCCTTTATTTGTAATAATGATGACACATTATATTGCTAATTGTTTGTATGACTACAGGTGATGAGTAAGAATCAATTGGAGGAGGCCACAAAGAAAGCAGCTAGAGAAGAAAAGGAGAGGATTGCTCGTATCACGGAAAGACAAAAATTGGTTAGTTTAAAAATGATATACTCCTTTTTATTATATTTACACCTACAATCTCTTTATAGTAACATTTTTGTTAAACTGTAACTAAACTAATTGCTGTTATACCCGCAGTATAACAATTTGGAGTTTGACGAGTCGGGCAAGCCGGACGAGGTGGTCTTGGAGAAGGTGGTGCTGGACTTCGACCCGGAGACCAAGGAGCCGCTGATACAGGTGGACAGAGGACTAGTGAAGAAGTTAAAACCGCATCAGGTGTGGATTTACTTGAATTTTGAATCTCCAGTGTGTTTTGACATTGTCATTGAAATGTATTCCAACGAATGGTACAATATTACTAGTTTCTTTTAATTATATCATTATAGCTAAACTTTGCACACGATCGCGCCTAATGCGAAGTGTAGATGCGCCCTAAGATCTGGGACGGCTGCTTACAAAAGCCTATTCACTCTTACTTTGATAAGTCTAAGGTTTAAATGTAAGCTAATACAAGGACGCCGCAATGAGTCCCACTGTTAAAATAATGACAATAATAGTTACAAGGCAATCTTAAAAGAATCTAATTGGTCTTGACGCGGTATGTTCCAGGCTAACGGTATAAAGTTCATGTGGGACGCGTGCTTCGAGAGCGTCAAGCGAATAAAGAAAGACAAAGGCTCCGGCTGTATCTTGGCGCACTGCATGGGGCTGGGCAAGACGCTGCAGGTAAGGCTGGTGGCGCGAACATTACTATTCTAAAAATAGTAAGGAAATTTGAGGCTGTCTGCCAGTCATTTTCATGTCACTGGTTTGGCTGGTAAAAAATACTATATGGGAAGTTTACTCATCACCATGTATAAGTTTATTACAAGTGAAAAATGTAGAAGTAGCGCATCAGGACCGTCTAGATTGACACATTTGACACTCTGTACTCTCTGGGTAAACTAAGGGACAAGGAGTGAAGATATATTTGTGAACAACAATGCAATATAAACAATAAATAATTGTATTGTAACAGTTCGTTGATACTAAGTTGGGGGTGCCCTCGGACCCGTCGGACCGACGACCTTAAGAAGGCGTCTGGTATCGGTGGGATGCGGTGTGCGCTGCACCGAGGCGCGCGGGGTGCAGCGGGGCGGGTGGCTAGCTTGCGGCTGCGCAGGTGGTGTCGCTGACGCACACGCTGCTGACGCACGGCGCGCTGACGGGCGTGCGGCGCGTGCTGGTGGTGTGTCCGCTGTCCACGGTGCTCAACTGGGTGCACGAGTTCGGCATGTGGCTCAAGCACGCCGAGGACGACTTCGAGGTCGACGTCTACGAGCTCTCCAAGTGACTATTGGTTTTTTTATTTTTTTATTTACTCCAACTGTCCGTTCCTCTGGGCGTATAGAAACAATTGTCTGTGAAACAGTTTTTTATACATAGTTCCAAATTACAACTGTGACACTGCTCCATTATATATTTGTCTGTTGCAATAATAATAATAAAAGGAATATGATAATATTCATCAATATTAAAATATAAATGTACGCTAATATCTCTGGCCACGTCCGCCGCGTGTGATAGTGGTAGTAAGACTAAGAGCGTTGCTCCGGCGTGTGCAGGTACAAGCAGAACTCGGAGCGCGCGTTCCAGATGTCGCAGTGGTTCCAGCACGGCGGCGTGTGCGTGCTCGGCTACGAGATGTTCCGCAACCTGTCCGCGGACAACGTCAAGAAGTTCAAGAAGAAGATGCTCAAGAGCTTCCAGGAGAGCCTCGTGGACCCGGGTCCGTTAACAGAACGTCTTTTTGTTTATCTGTTATTCATTACCCTGAATCAGTCATAGATGTTTCTCCTGAGTTATTTTTGGCACTCTTTATCATTGTGTAAAATTGATATTGTATCTAGGTCCGGACTTGGTGGTGTGCGACGAGGGCCACCTCCTGAAGAACGAGAAGACGAGCCTGTCGCAGTCCATGAACCGCGTAAAGACTCGCCGCCGCATCGTGCTCACTGGCACGCCGCTCCAGAACAACCTAAAAGAATGTTAGTTTGTATGTCTTCACTTTGGGAAATAGAAATGGTTACATATGTATACAATTTACTGCCATTTTCTGTTTTTTTTTAATTATTTGTACATTAGAACGGGGAATAGAATTATTAAATGCTGCCAGCAGCATAAATAAATGCTTTATACATATATCTATTTCAATTATGTGTTGTATAATATGACAGAGCAATGAATTTACTGCTAGTCCATTAGGACTACAGCAACTCGGAAAATTATAAGCTTGTCTGAGTTGCTATAATTGTATAATTTTCACATCCGTATCAAAACTATGAGCTCATGATTGATGTAAACGAAAGCTCAAACCGAACGTGTTCCACAAGCGCAGACTACTGCATGGTCCAGTTTGTGAAGCCGAACCTGCTGGGCAAGTACAATGAATACCTGAACCGGTTCGTGAACCCCATCACCAACGGGCAGTACACAGACTCCACGGAGCACGACATCCGCGTCATGAAGCGCCGCTCGCACGTGCTGCACAAGATGCTGGACGGCGCCGTGCAGGTCTCAGTGTTATCCATATTGAACACAGACAAATAGATCAATGTCCATACTCACACCCAGTGAGAGTCACTATAATTTATACAGACTCTTGAATGGAAACGTTAGTAACGCTAAATCTTAAGTGATTTCTATGTCTGAAATTAAATATTTTTCATGTTCTACTAATCATTTTAACTTCACTACTTGGAATACATCTGATTATTCAGACCACATTAGGTAGACTATACTCTGTAACATGATCTGTTTGGAGTGAAGAAGTTTGTAATTGAAAATCAGTTTCTGTGACACTGTGAGATAATAGAAGTAGAAGAAAAATTAAAAAGCCTAATTTGCTGTATTGTATTTGAAATGTTTTTTTTTCAGAGGAGGGACTATGGGGTGCTGGCGCCCTTCCTGCCTCCGAAGCACGAATATGTTCTATTCATTACCCTCACTGATGTACAGATCAAACTTTACCAACACTATTTAGACAATTATTCCAGGAAGTATGTATCTCAATTACTCGTTTACTGTATGTTGTTTTTTTTATATTTTCTGCCTGATAGTAAATAGTCACCATCACCCATAAACATTTGCAATATTATAGTTTTGGAATAAAATTCATTCAAAAATTGTCTCAGAATATGAATCAAACACCTACATGTAACTGTAGAAATTATTAATAATGTATATTAACGTTAAATATAATGTTATACTTATTAACACATTAATTTCAATGTAAATGTAAAGTTTAATTTTTTATAAAGTTTAAATAAATTATCACTATAATTACTTTTTAATCAAGGTCAATCAGTCAGAGTTAATGGAATATTATCATCCCACAGACCTCTAGCAGGCAAGTCGTCCGGGTTCCTGTTCCCGGACTTCCAGGCATTGCAGCGGATATGGACGCATCCGCTAGTACTCAAATACAACTCTGAGAGATACGAGATTATGCAGCAGAAGAAAGTATGTTACGTAACTCCATTATTTCATATTTTACATTTGTCTTGACTTTTTTTATTATAGTTCCTTTATCTCATAACTTCTTGTAATTAAGAGTGTTTTGGTATTATAATTTTGTCCTTTGGTACAATGAATTGTATCCTTTACTCTCATTCAGAAAAAAAATCATATCATATCCTGCAATAGAATTACAGATAGTAATGATTAACCTGTGCATGGAATATTGTTTGCAGAGGGAGAGAGAAGAAGAAGACTCGGAAGGCTCTCTGGCGGATTTCATAGACGATGATTCAACACCAGATGTAAGTTAAATTTTAAATTTGTTGATTTACTTGAATTGTTATTTTTGCCTGGTGAATGGGTATTAACACTAGATTGACCGTCTGAGCCAATTTGGCTCATTTAAAATGCAAGGATAATAGAAAAACTTAATGGAAAACCATTTTTTAATATAAACTCTGTTTTTGAAATACATTTTTTGCAAAGTTTTTTATCACATGATTTTTATAGCACAGAGGCTCTTATATCTATTTCTCTTACGTTTTAAATGAATCAAATTGGCTCAGTCTGTTAATCTAGTGTTAAAAGAAGGTTGAATGTCCGGCTGTCAGGTCTGTAAGACTAGCAACATTTAGTACCTACTCAGTGCTCTATCTCCCCCATTACCTACTTCACTTGACAATATAGTGATATTAATGTAGTCAGATATATAAGGTTTTCTTGTTTTAAGTATTATTGCTAATGAATATTCAAGCCCCAACAAGCGGAACTTTGGTAAGAATGTCAAATCGTGTGAAATTACTGAATGAACATTCAACTGAATTCACCTCTAAATGTTTTTTATATGTTGGTTATATATTTTTATTTTATTTAAACATGTATTATGTGTAGATTTTTCATTCAAATATTCCAGGAGAGTTCCACTGAAGAATCTTCGGATGATTCGTCAGATATGAGTGACGATAGTCGGAAGAAGAGCAAGAAAAAATCAAGCAAGAAGAGCAAAGCCAAGGACAGCAAAGTAGCCTCCCGGAGGGGCACGAGGGCTAATCCTAGTGAGTCATTATTTTCAGCTTTATTTCAAACATGTTCTTTGCTTGGAACATATTTATCGCTTACACACTATGTACGACTGCCTCATTGGCCGTGTTGGTTGTAAGTGCGACTGCCGATCAGGAGGTCATGGATTCGATCGATATCCGGGTCGGGCCCTATAGAATTTTTCTAATTTAGATTTTCTAGTAGTTGCTCGGAGTCTGGTATTGTGCCCGGTGCATGGCAATAGGTTCACCACCTATTCCATAGTGGGACGTGAACGTAACTGGTGAAACGTGGGAGTGTTCTACACTCCTTCGCCTACCTCTTCGGGGATAACAGGCGTGATGTTACGTTACGAGAAAATACACATTCAAAGTAAATGTTTGAATTTTGTTGTGAACTGTTACTTTTACGTTACTACGTTAGATTATGTCCTTTGACAGTTGAGATCGAAGACGACGAGCCGCCTATAGAGCCTTTGGAGGTGAAAAACGAAAATCCAACGGAGTGGTGGATGAAGCTGGTCAGCGACGACGAATTAGAGGACATGCGCAATTCCAGCAAACTACTGCTACTCTTTGATATTCTGAGGCAGTGTGAGGCGATCGGCGATAAGTTGTAAGTAGTTTAATGTGTTTTGCTGACCTTTACTGTAATTTGAGACACATACTTACTACCTCTGCCTAGATCTTCGGGGATAACAGGCGTGATATAACGTTACGCGTGATGTAACGTTACATTACTTATTACTTATTCCATGATGGTTTACTGTTCCATTGTTGGACATGGGTCTTTCCCAAGGTTATCATTTGATCTTATACAGATGATTCAACCAGTACCTGAACAAGATATGGTTGATGGAAAATTTATTACCAATGGAAGTTGAGTTTTCTCGGGAAATTGTAACAGACAAACGAAAATATACGTAGAATCGTATAGACGGTAGTGGAGCACGCAAGGTGTTGTAGACGTGTATGTGTGGGGCGTGTCCGCGCAGGCTGGTGTTCTCGCAGTCGCTGTACTCGCTGGACCTCATCGAGCACTTCCTGGCGCGCGTGGACGACGCCACGCACGACGGCCGCGCCGACGACAAGCTGGCCGGCCACGTGGGTGCGTAGTGCTCGCACCGCTTTGTTAACTACGCTTTGATTAAGATATAATATTCTGTTGTATCGGTCATCTCGGATTACATAGTTTTATTAAATTATTGGAAATATCACTTTAATAAAAAAATAAAAACTAATAATTAAAAGAAAATATATCATAATTATTCTATATTTAATATTGACACATTTTTTTTTCTCTTAAGTTTCATATAATTATCTAAGAAAAGGTTAAATGTTTGATCTTTGCTAAAGCATTACAAAATCATGAAAGTTTAAGAAGCTCATATTATGTTGTTCGATTATGTACCAGGCGTAAATTACTTCGTCCAGTAGACTGTTGGATATGAATTTAAAAACTCAGAAATCTTAAAGAGAGAAAAAGACAAAGATATTTACTGTCTCCACACAACTCATGATTGTACTTCATTATACAATTTTATATAATTGGAATTAAATTTTAAATAAAAAAGACAATTTCATTTTCGATTATCAATTCATTGAATTATGTTGATTATTGTATGGGATAAACTAAAATGGCTCCCTATTCGGGAAAGGCGTTACTCCAGAATTCTCTCATTACTTTATTCCATATTCAATAATCCA
>DWTO01005596.1:0-10612 GCA_018244755.1 Jemadia pseudognetus
TAACTGGTAAATTGTGGGAGTGTTCTACACTCCTCTGCCTACCTCTTCGGGGATAACAGGCGTGATGTTACGTTTTTGATGTTAAGTTAACAAAGAGACGGGGTTACACTGTTCATTAACGATACTTTGAACCCATAATTAATTTGTGTGTAGGAGATAAAACATAAAGCAAATTAATAGGCAACCCTTTATAAACAAAGCAATTGTTGCCAAGGCTTGTTTCGAAAACCAACAATGGGATATAAAAATGAAACGGAGTGGTGCGTCCTCGCGCCGTAATAAATGAGGAGTAATTTCTGTTTAAATAAAGAACAATATAATACTCATTTCGAAAAACAGTGCAATAAGCAAATTGGCGCGACGTCCAATTTGTAGGCGGTGGAGAAACTATAAATATTGCTAGAATTTTTATAAAAAGACCGCTTCGCTACATATTTCCTTATTTTGAGTAATCATCATGATTCGTCTTTCTACTCACTACTACATGTACCTACTCTGAAACAAATAAGAAAAGTTAAGACCATAGCCGTTAACAGTTTATCCAGTGAAATCAATGATGATAACAAATTTCGTTTCACTGATTGATGACAGCAATGTTTAATTACTAAGTTTTAGTCAGTTTTATACTACAAGTTTCTTTACAGATTTTCTCCGATCGCTAAGACCTGTCACCTTAAGGAACGCAGAAAGAGAACTGTTTCTTAATTTGATAACGCAATACTCCTCAGCTGTCGTATCTGTTCATAGGCGATGGTAACCTATCATCGTATAAAACATCTGCAAGTACGTCACATTAAACACATAATTATTATAAATTGTGTTATCATGGAGTACCTAATATCTTTATTCTTACTCACCTGACATTCTTCTTATACACTCATCAATCTCTTCATATGCTAATAACTCTCACTAAGAAGTTAACCAGCTAACTGTAACGGCTCCGTAATAAAGTCAGACATTTTTTTGATCATTTCTTCGGAAAGCGATCTATACAATTGCAAATTGTTTAGCTAATATTTTGTCTGCCCTCGCTACAATAGAAAAATAGCAATATGTGGCTTGTAACAGTAATATCATCTAATATATTTGGTCCTACTCGTACCATAAATATCAATAAATTTACATTAGAACATTTTTTAAGTGTACAGTGTCAGAACCCTACATTCAGGGTTCGTCTGCGACGATAGCGCTGAGCTTGTCTCTGCTGCTAAACAGCAATGGTCAAGTTTATAAAGCCGCACGGTAGGCGGACACATGAAAACGTTAATTATTCCAATTGATCGTGAAGATCAGTCAAACTAGTGACATTTGACTTTGATTGCCGTATCTAGACCTTGACTTTCAGTTACTATTTGCCGTCAGGTGGCCTGCATGAAGGTTTGCTAATTCAATAACATGAAAATGTTATAAATGGCGGTATGAAAGAAAAGCACTCCTAACAAAAATTGAATTAAAAAAACGTATGATAACCTCGATCGTAAGCTATCACTTTACCAAACTTCGTTAAAATTAATTCCATCCCTTTTGGATGATAAACTATTTCACTTTTCAAAAAGCATCATACACAAATAATTGCCATTACCATAAGCTTTTACAAATATGTAAATTTCCATTTCTTAAATTTCTATCCACTAATGTTTTATTTCGTCTTGTATTGTTTGTTCCATTTGAATAAAAATAGAAAAGCTTTATTTGTGTAAAAGCCCTCAGAAGAGCAGCCGGGTCAACTGCGAGCCCTTCAAACGAGACACTTGTTTCCAGACCTGACAGCAATTAGTTTTGACTACGGGACTGACAATTAGTCACTCTGAGTCTAAGTGGATCTTAAGGAGAAAAATATGGAAAGCTTAATGTATTATAATAATGATTTTTATCAAGTTTAATAACAGTTGTATTGCTGGCATATTAAACTTTATACAATGCTACTAACTAGTTCTTTCTAGTTAGTAAAGAGTCTTTACTAACTAGAAAGAACTTAGTCTTTACTAAAGACTAGTCATGATTAAAATTTCATATTAAAATGTGGGTATATGTACTAACTATTTATCAAGGAGGAATTAAATTGTCTCCCCACTCCCCATGCCCTTTCATACCCATTCGCGTGGCCTTTGTTGTGGTGAGCGACACCACTGCAGTAGCCAAGTGACAGATGGCAGATGTACCTAGATGGCAGTGGCATAATGGCCTAGATGGCATGTGTGTACCAGTTCCTTCAAACAGAATTACAAGAAAAGTTACTGATCAGCCTCATGCTTACAGGTACAATGATGCGTTTAAAATTTACAAAATATATCAGCAATTATACAATCCATGTGGGGGGCGAGAAAAAAACATTCCCTAACCCCAATCCGGGATAGTAAGGTTTCCTAAGAGGCAACTAAAACGCGATGCTGTCAGTTCATAGTACCGCGCGGTTTGCCTAGGTACAACTACATGCCCTGAACGCCTATGGACATCAGCGTAGACGGTGCGAGAAGCAGTCCCCTGCAATTATAAAACCGAAAGTATGTCGTGGGGATTATGGGCAAAAAACCCTCAGGGGAAGGCCTATGCCCAGTAGTGGACTTAGCCTGATGATTATGACGACAACATACAATTATTATGTATAGCACCCCAAAATATAGATTGAAGCGATTACATTTTGTTAAATAATGTTCGTCTTAATATACATAGTTAACATAAAATTATTTTCACATGAAGATACTTCAACGATGATTTTGAAAAAAACGTATGCCTATATTTGAAAAAATAAGCCCTAATCTGTTTAAATTAGAGATACATTCGAAAAGTTACTTCTTCATCGAGATCCTGGCCAAATATGTATCTATCGCCTTTTATTATGTAACTTTACCAACAGTCGAGCAATTATGATACCGTAAATAAGTCAAGATGGCGAATTATTTGGCTAACCAGGAAGATTCATTATGTGCGGGAATAGAAGGCAATATATGAGCGGCGACAAAACTATTCCTTTAATGTTGGCAACAGGAAAATGTCAAATGATCTCTCTCCCGGCGATTAACACTCGTGACGTACAGTTCACGTCTGTATATTTTTATGAAAACAAGAAGAGTCAAACAACCTAACCACGTAAATCACGCCTGTGATTCTCGAAGAGGTAGGCAGAGGGGTGTAGTTCATTCCCACGTTTGACCAGTTATGTTTACGTCCCAATGCGGAATAAGTTGTGAGCCTATTGCCATACACCGGGCATATTTCTAAACTCCGAGCCACAATTAGAAAATTTTAATTACAAAAATCCAGTAGTGCCCGAAACCGGTATTTGAACCCAGGACCTCTGGATCGGCAGTCGCGCTTACAACCAACACGACCAACGAGGCAGTCAAAAGTCAAACAATTTGTGTAATTAGATAAGTAACCCTAACGAACCAAAATAAATCCATCATTTAATTTCAATAATAAGAAAGCAATGCTCGTGCGTGGGCTCAGATCGTTCAGAGCCGTTTAATTTGGGCAGAATGATTGGCTCGGGCCCAACCGGGCGCAGCCGCCGACAGACCTCCGACGACGCTATCAGATGCTCGAGGTACATCTATTTTTCTCCGCAAGAATACAAATGTCTTGCCAAATTGTCTTCCATCGAAGTAGTCCAATTTAGAAAGCAATTTCCCAACCAATTCGTTTTGTAAGCGGATCAAGAGGCCAACGGTAAATATCGCTATTAAATCGCTTTCATTGAAATTCGTTTTTCCCGCTGCATGATTTATTCAAATGGCGCGCGTCGAATCGATGGGATTATAAAAACATAACTTTTTCATCGAACCCATCTCAGCGAGCTCGTCTTTCCACTCGAACATTTTCAATAAAATTACAGAATTATCTTCATTCATTTTTAACACATCAATAAAGCCAACTAACTGCAAAGTGGGCAAACAGCGAAATAGGCTAAATCCAGACAAACCTTATAAAAGCTTAGCGGAATGAAAATAAAATGAAACTGCGAATGGAATTAAACTTTTCGCAGCGATCAAAGGTTAATACACGTTTCCATGGCAACGTTTTCTTTTAATCCGGATAATTACGCTCCACTCATAAACGTAGCGCAAATTGTCATCGAGTTGGCGAACTCGCGGCAGTGGAACGTTGGTATCTGTACGTGAAACGTAACAGCGGACATTAAAAAATAACTCAAGATGTTAACGGCGGAAGAACACTTCTTTTTCAATCACATTATCATTTAATAACAAAAAATCTTGCGTTTTGTGGTTTTATTGAACAAAGAAATTATAATGATAATAGTAACATCCCGCTAATAAGCCCCAAAGAGATAGACAGAGGCTCTCCTCTGCCTACCTCTTATACACTCTCGTATACTCCCACGTTTCACCAATTACACTTACGTCCCACTGCGAATAGAGGGTGATCCTATTGTCCTCCAACGGGCACAAAACAAATGATTAATGCTAATGAAAAAGCTAAAATACATCACCGCACGCTCATCTTCACACCAAGAACTATTACCCCACCGCTGCGCATAGACTACCAAGGTGTATCATAACATACGATCTTTCAAACTGTAACCTCTATCTTCGGTTCCACTCAACGATAACAAACTTTAGACAAGCCAATTTAATATGAGTACAATATTAATAATATTATATTAATACTACTGTTAATATTTGACAGACGTTTTACAGCAATCGTTCTCCTGTACCGACTTTTGGATAACACTCGACTACGTTCAGAAATAATAATACGAGTCGCTTTGTATAGGAGCTAGTGTTATTCCCGGACATGGTAGAACATTCGAGCATTCTGAATCGTAGCATAGGTGCGAAAATTGTTGAAAAATAGCTTTTTGATTCTATAAGATATGAGGGGACAAATTCAATCAGTAATCAGCACTGATGCACGTTTTGTGTGCAAAATTAAGGAAGAAAAAATGTAATTAAATAACATAATATAAAGTAAAAAATTCAGTTGTATAAATACTTTATTAATAACTGTGGGCTTCTTAGCTTCACAACAGAAGAGTTTAGTTCCAGCATTCATCAGCCCCGATTAGGCTTCAGTGCTTTGAAACTATTCACAGTTAATTAACAACTTACACTTTATTACTCTCTTACATTTTGTGATATTCATCCAATTTAAATAGAGCTTCTTATCTAAAAAGATATGTTCGGGACTTTGCGACGTAGCGGGCTAAGTTTTGACATAATCAAAACTTTCCCAAGATAGTTATCGCGTCATTTGGGAATTGACCCTCGGACCACACATTCATTTCTGCTCTCCTATCTTGTTCGACATTTGATAAAAGGGACTTAATTAAAACTTTATACAACTGTTTGTTCATTGACGTCCATACATGCGACTAGTATGAAATGTTGTCGCATCGGACTCCATTTTCTTGATTAGCTTTTGCGAGGGTTGAGTTGGGTTGGAGTAACGTAATTGATAAAATCAGATGCGAATCTTGAATATATGTAGGGTACAAAGAGTAATTCATTCATACAAACACTTTCATATAAACATACAAAACAAACAAAATTCCAAAAATACAGAACCTATGCAGATTTGCTATGTATTATTTATTATAAATCAGAGGCACAGTAAGTTTACACTGGTGTACAAAGTACATAAAGCCCTTTGTATTCCAAAGCATCTTTTTTCTCCCGAACCTGTCAAAACAGACTAAACTCGTAAAATTAAATTGTCTTTAACATAATCAAGTTATTCTAGTTCCGTACGTGCGGCCTCGTTGTCGACATCGGAGCCTGTAAATATACTTTGCTCGATCGAAGTTTGATTCGATATCCGAGCGAACAGCTAGGTAGCCATCGCACGTTGCCAAAGCAAACTCGCGAGACGTGCGGTACATACACACCAAGACCCGCGCCTAACCCAGGGACACATTGCTCACGTACTTGCCCCGACTGATTTTGTTATCTTGCAATTGCATTTAATTTTCTACCAGCTAATAGGTGTAAGCCGTCCAAATGTCGATTTAACAGTGTAAAACATTTCTCCTTGCTCCATTAGGTCGCACGGTGTTGATTGATTAAATGTCAGGGTCCGTGTTTCGTTTTCAATTACCGAATCACTATATATGCGATATAATCAAATTGAATTATTATCAGAGATTATTTTTGATAGTATCAATCTGATTGTGTAATCGTCATCCTAACATGATGTCTCCTCTCGTATGGATCTCTATCCAATACTCTTATAGTCTCTAAAGGTGAATAGTGATATTTTTAACCAAACACGTCTGTTATCACCACTTAGCTTTCAAATGATAAAATTGGATGGATCCTGCTCATTGCATTTCCAGCATGCACGTACGTACCATGCCGTGTGTACACAATTAGCCCCAAGTTGGCTCGTTAAACGGTAGCTGTGTTTTTCCCCAACATGAATTACGCTAACCGTTATGCCGGCGGCAGTTAGGTCAATTGAGGTGGTCATTAAAGGATAGCGTTTGGCATCACTCCAATCAAATCTATCATCGAACGCCTCGTTACACACCTACACTTGGCTTTATATGCTCCAGCCTTAATTTGTGTTGCAGCCGCTCTTCGAAAATTTATAATTACTAATTGTATTAACTTTAATATCGCTATTCATGTATCATACTAACACGCCTGTATTTTCCATGAGAGTTGGGCAGAAGAGTGTAAAATCTCTAACTTTCATTGCTTATGTTAAATTTATCTAATTTGACTGAAATTGACTTAATAACGTTGACTGAAAAAATTAATTAGGTCTTTAAACATAACACACAAAGCCTCCGAGATACGTATGTAGGTATATTATAAAGTAGATTTTATCGACCGTAACTGATGGTCTCCTAATTAATGTTACTTGCTAAAAGATTAGCAACGGATGTTAAACACACTAATGTGGTGGAACCTCTGATCGTATCACAAGATTTAAATTTCTTGCAATTGTAACAAACTCTTATCGCCCGTTTTCAGGGAAAACATGACAAAAATATAATGGCAACGTAAAAGTAGCTTTATTTGAGTTGATTTAGAGGCAGATTTTATAAACTTTTCCGCATAGATAAGGTCCTAAATAATTAAAAGTTTTCTTCGCAAGCTTATCCATTAAGAGTTAGACTGCAGCGAATATTTCCCTGGGAGCAATCACGTTTTTTTGTTAATTTATGATCACCTGCATAGCACCGCTTTAGAAATTAAGGCATTTTGAATGAAGAATATTTTCATTGTGTGAATGTTGTATTGGAAAATCAGAATTCTCCGAAGCTGTCGAGCGTGTTTAAAATGTGGGAAGAACTCGGAAGAAGCACGTCAGATCCGTAAGATAGAATAATATCTGTAGAATAGAGATATTTCGCATATCATTTTCTCTAACCTTAATCTATACGGATAAATAAAATTGGAGGGTCTGTTTATAACATTAAAATTAATCCTTACTAAATGCATATGTATGTATACACGTTACTTATACCAAAATGAATTTTTTTACCATTTTTGTGTGTCTGTCTGTTTGTTCGGGCTAATCTCTAAAACGGCTAATCTCTAGACCGATTTTGACGTGACTTTC
This sequence comes from Jemadia pseudognetus, assembly GCA_018244755.1. Classification (NCBI taxonomy): domain Eukaryota; kingdom Metazoa; phylum Arthropoda; class Insecta; order Lepidoptera; family Hesperiidae; genus Jemadia; species Jemadia pseudognetus. The sequence continues at coordinate 7,528 of DWTO01005596.1, forward strand.
ACTGGTAGATGATGTAATAAGATATGATTTTTTTTCAAAAAATTTAAACTTTAAATGGCTCTCCCGTAAAGTTCATAAAATGTCGCTTGAAATAAATAGCCTTTCACCCCTCGTATAATCATTAAATAAGATTTGCCAACACGCAGTCACCATACACAATATCCATCATAGCGCAAAATCAGACACATATTAAGCATTGTCCTGCTTAACTCCAATAATTCCTACTTGGATAATAACAAAATGAAATGCACTATCACAAAACATTATTTCAGCTCTTCATTATTCGAACTCGTCTCAATCACTAGTAACGCAACGTGATACTGATTGAAGAAATACAACAGAGTACGGGATTCCCTTTTTAAAATACACTCTGTTCGCAGTGAATAGGCGTTGAGATTAAAACCCAATGGTCTAGCGGGCGACGCGACGTCACGGACGGTATTACAACTCCTCGGCTCCACTTCACTACTCCCACATAATAGACGAAAGAAACAATAATGAAACCGGAGGTCGCTATTGTTGGGGGTTAAATTACGCCTGCTTTGCCGAGTTCTGGCTAAATTATGGCGTCCTCACTACCTACTACACGGTATACTAAATTTAGTTCTGCACTTTATTTTCAATTCAACACGCTTAATTTAACCAAGGATTGTAACAGCTTTTGTGTTGTGCGCGTGAGGTGTGAAACCGGGTTTTAATTTTATACTTCTTCGTATCTATTTCGCATCGTATGATCTTACTTATGACACCCTTGTTACTATATAAGTAGGTGTATAGCTATATTATATTATATAGCTATATATATAGCTATATATATAATTACATAGTCTATAATATAAGACTCCGCCAAGGATGTTAACGAACGATCGAGTCTCTTTAGATAACAACGTTATAAAAGACTGCCAATTAACATCAGGTTACGCATTTAACTTTTTACCGCTTTTGAAACAAAATAAATATAATTATATAAAGCTATATTTTCGAACACAACTAATATCGAATACGCGTGCTATTAATATTATAACATTGTCTATAACATTGACAAGATACAAGGCATTAATCACCTGCATATTTAATGCAGATAATAATTAATACCATATAAGCAAGGTTAGTCCATCTTGTTCATACATAATGATGTTACAGCCTACAAATATTTCATAAATATAGTTATCTTATACAAAAAATCGAATGAAAGTTTAAGAAATATTACCCTTCAAACAATATTCGTAAAATACAGGTTTTTAAAAATGGTTTATAATTTTCACTTCCTTGTTCAGTTCATTGATTTATATTTTAGCTTTGGGACATTATTTGTATTTTATTTAAACACAAATTAACAATAATATAGAATCGTACACCCCATATCCGTTATCGCGCTGAAATATCTCCAAACAGTCATAAAGCTAGCTATCTAAAATATTAAACGCTTAAACGCACATACCTACTCGTGTTGCGAGATAAGTCAAATGTGGGTCCGTTACATGTTTTAGGGTTGTAAAATAGCCATAAAATAAATTTAATATAAATCCCAGTGGAGACGACACATAAAATTGGAGTAAATCACCGAAAGTCAGGCGTCGGAGACGTTTACAGCCTCGAAGGCTGTTAGTTCCGGACGCCGGCAGCGCGCGCTCCGCGCCCAGTAACGAGACACTTCATGTCTGTGCGCATATATACAGATATCTACTGCGGCCTGCAGTATCTGTGCCCCAACGAGAAATTTGTTTACGAAAATACATCTCTCCTCGAGATACCGCTTGCAAACAAACTCGTAATATTAATACAGAAAAACACAGCGTTTCACGTACCTACACACGAAGTGAGTATTCAATGTTTTAAATTAAATGGAGTTGTTTATTTTAATTGTGTGTTTTCATTTTTATTGTTTATTTTAATTGACATTCACATACAAATACGAATTTTTATATTTCGAGTGGCTCGTCATTGCACTGCTGATTGAGAGGTCCTGGGTTCGATTCCCAAAAGCTTATCAGATTTTTCTGACTTTTTCGAGTCGATACTGCCTCGTTGGTCGTGTTGGTTGCAAGGGCGACTCCCGATCGGGAAGTCCTGGGTTCGATTCCCAGGTTGAGCACTTAGATTTTTCTAATTTAGATTTTCTAGTAGTGGCTCGGAGTCTGGATATGTGCCCGGTGCATGGCAATAGGCTCACCACCTATTCCAAAGTGGGACGTAAACGTAACTGTTGAAACGTGGGAATGATCTGCATTCCTCTGCCTACCTCTTCGGGGAATGCAGGCGAGATTTTAGGTATTATATACCATGTTTAGCTTGATAAAATATACAAAATAATAATGCTGTCTTAAGTAATGCTTCGTTCATAAATATTTATGTTCAAATGACTTATTCACAAAGTTTCATGACAGTAAAAGTAGGATAAAATAATAATATTACGTCAAAGCCGAACGAATGAGTGAATGAATGAAGTATTTTTGAAATATAAAGAGCTACAAGCACTAAGTGCACTCTGATTCATTTAATTAATATTATTTTAAAATATACTATAATAAATTACTAGATTTTATGACGAAGTTAATAGCTTCAATCTCTTTCCGAATATTTCAAGCAGAATTTTCATAGCAGTCTGATCCAGTAGTACCTATTTTTCTTTTTATTTATAGTCTGAAATCAAAATTCAATACAGTTGCACTAAATTATAGAAAACTATCATGAACACCTAAGATTCGACTAACGTATTACACAAATACAGGCTTAAAGCGGATGTTACACGTAAATAACAAAATTATAATTATTGCGTATAACAAAAAACACTGATCTATTAACGATTTTGTCATATTAAAATTTTGACATTTTGTTTTATCGTATCCACGCTCTTGAATAGGTAATTAGTAGATATTCTTTATTAATAATAAGTAGTTGCTACACTTGTACACTTTGTCAATAATAACTACTAGGTAATGCGTCTGTATTCCTCTGAGCTCGGTACGAGAGCGCCGTTGACTTGGCGTAGCCCCACCAGGAAGTCTTCTAGCGCGTGTGTCGGCTTATATATACACACACACACACACACACAGATATATATATATATATGTCAAACAGACAT
>DWTO01005597.1:0-10611 GCA_018244755.1 Jemadia pseudognetus
GGATTCATTTGTTTGACAACGTGGTTTCACGTGTAGCGTGTCCGTGGGCTGCAGTGGACGCAATCACATATATTTTGTTGCATAGCGAAGCATAACGCACGTGCGTAGTCTCTCCGTGCGCGGCGATGGCTCCGCGCCTTAAAACACACGGTATTCCGTTGTTCATCCGTGACTTGCTTAGTTTATACCCAAATAATTGAATAACGCCTGTAACATGTGTATTAACTAATATCTGTTGATAAATGATAAGAGTTTATTAATGTATCGTGGTATGTTTACTAATGAGAAAATTACTATATTGAGAAAACTAGTAAATATGAAAGTAATTTAGAGAAATCATTTTATAAAGGTATTATATTATGTTTATATATTTCGCATGCAAACGTGGTTTAATAAATATGTAATAACTTTTAGGCTGTTTACATACTAGACATATGGACGGTGCGGTTAATCAACATGTTTTGACAAAGAGTTTTCTTTAATTCCTTATTCGTAATATTCAGATTAGTATTGATAATACAATTACTGGTTTAGGAATGCTGTATATCTATAAGAAAACCTGTGACGTCACCGTAGTTTTTTCACTCGTATGTATACATTCAATGTCCATTGTCATCTAACCGCAAGGACTTTTCATATGCCTCGTGAGTAAGCTGCCTCAATCGTTACACTGATTAAAGACAAGACACTCCACTACATGCGAACCGAATTAAAAACTTCGTGCGTATGCGGCGTTAAATCCGTGCATTTACTTAACTAATTTTAACGCACTATTAACTTGTACCGTTAACGTACTACGCAGGCAAAGCATGACGGAATGTTTGGCATATCTGTGGCGTTAATGTTAAAGCATTCATTTATTATACAAACCAATGCTATTTTCACAATCAGGTGATTCTCATACTTTGTCTCGAGTCGATAGTTCTCTGTTGAAATTTAAAATATCGGGTTGCCGTAACATGGAATCAGTGTTGTCATTATATAAATTTGTTTCGTTTTGTCACGTCCAGTTCCATTTCGTAAGCAATAAGGAGAAAAAAATAAAATGCGCTATAGTATATTCCGGCTACAATACAGTATTATTGAAACGCTACAGATATTTCATAATAAAACTAAACTAAATATTTTATACCGGTCAATGTTATTTCTATTTACTTTCAAATTACTTTATACAGGTTTATATATGTACTAATAGATCGAAGGGTGCTCGAATATAATATCTCCTATAGTATATGTCTATAAGGATACGATGTATAAGAAGAATGAAGACGAACATGCAAAAATCCAAATATTCTAATATCATGTTAATACTTAAGAAACATATCTCTATTGTCAAAAACCTCACGCAAAAAATTCACACATCATACCGTTATGCAACATAATATTTATAGTTTAAATTTACCCTAAGGGGTATTCTTGTGTATGTCATGTCATATTGCCAGATCTTAAGTGACATTCATACGAAATTCTGTGAATAATACCATACTATGCAATGGTAATACCATATTATATGATGTTATTCAAATCACATTTTAAATGTATGAGTATTTTTCAGTCTTCAGTGAATATTTATGACTATGTTTATTTTTCCTTCGCTGTTGTTTACACAGAATGGATTTAATGTCAAATGTGTATCATAGAACTTCACGTATTTGATAAAATTTCTAAATACATAATGTAGTTGTATGTTTTTGAAAACTAATTACAAAATCAAAAACAATGAACAGTCACGAGCCCCAACCAAGTAATATTGAACATTGGAAACAAGAAAATGTGAAAAAAAACAATAAATAATTTTTTGATCTGCCTAACAAAGGTGCTAAATTGTTGTACCTAGATGTTAGGGAAAATTGCAGTTCTGCCTAGCAGTGTTCTCCTCCGTTCGAGGACCCTCCAAGGTCAGTTACCAAAGCTTACCGACTGTAGAGGCTTAACTTGTACGTTATAATACAAAGGGTGTGTATACAAGAGGGAAATGTTTAATATGCAGTGCAAATAAGACTGATTCAATACTCAACAACGATCATAAACCATAAAAGTAAAACAAATCATTTTCTTGTTTACAATGTACCATATTAATGTCCAAATGCTTTTATATCTCACTCCAATATAAAACGCTAACATCGAGTATGATGGTTATCGTAACTAGAGATTGTAATCTCAAGTATGTGACAGCAGCGCCGCACTGCGCGCGCGGCTGCGCGGCGGCCGCCGTACCTTTGTCGTTGAGCCACCTCGCGATGCGCGCGTACACCTCCTCCTCCAGGGCTATTATGATGGCCAGGAGAGCGCGGGGGATCCAACTGAAGTACACTATGTGAGTTTCCCACCAGTCCTGAAAAATGGGAATAAAATGTATTAAAAGTAAATAAAGGTTTTTTTGGGGAAAACCAGTATTATAAATAATGTTTATTAGAACTTAAAAGGGCATTAACTATATTTTCTATTGTATCCATGGTCAATCTTACCCTCTAAGAGAAAATATTCAACAACTTTTTATGCTAGATGATCGATTTCAAGCAACAATATAAGTAATGGAATATCAAGTCTAATCTAATCACATGGCTTAGTGCACTGTTCGCTCGACTACGTCAATATCTCGAACGGTTCGAGACATGTAGACATGTGTACATGTGTACATCCCGAGTGTCGAGCGCTCACTAGCGCGCGTACCTGCGCGCGCAGCAGCGCGCACGTGGCGGCGGCGGCCAGCGCCAGACAGCACAGCGTGGCGGGCAGCGACACGGCGTGGCGCCACGCGCGCCGCCGCCACGCCGCGTACTGCGGCTCGGGCCGCCCCGTCACCGCGCTCACGCCCATCTCGCCCTGCACAGTGCACAGCCGCGCCGCACTTAGCCTCCCGCCTCACTAGCGCTCGCTAACAGGCTAAATGTAGCTATGAGTTTGGGATAACCGGCGATTACGATTATACTAACTTTCCAATTTTGTTTCAGTATTGTCAATTACCAACTAATCCATCTTTCGAATGGTGTGTATTTACAAATCAATATCGAATACTTTATATTATAGTGAGGCATCCTTCAGTTAACGTTCCACACGCCACATTAGTAACAGAAAAAAAATATCATTACGATACCTGGAACAATGGTCGTGGTTCAACTAACAGGTCATCTCTTTGATCCAGCGTCCCCCATCGGTAAGCCAATACATTAGAATATCTGTAAATAAAACACAAATTTTACTAACGACCTCAATCTAAAAAAAAACAAAAGTACTACTTCAATATAAATAACTAGCTTTATCCTGCGGCTTCGCTCACGTGGGATTTATGGCGCTCTATGGCGCTACATTCATGTCTATTATATCATGATAACTTTTGAACTATTCGGCCAAATTACTTAGCGTGAAAGACTAAGTTTATCTACATGAAATACTTAAGGCGACAAATGTATTGATTTTGATAAATATAAAAAATGTGCATTGTAAAATAGTATCCAATTTAATTACATTTATGGTTCACAATTTTGGTCATAATGACTTCCAACAATGACTTTTATTTAGAACTATTCAAGACAAACAATCCTGCGCTACATCACCTTTGTCTAACTTCAATGGTTTAGGCGTCGTACGCCAAGATACCTCCCAGAGGGCAGATTTATGCATCCTTACAAACTTTCGCATCTATAATATAATTATAAATACTAAACACTTCCCATGTTCTACTTGCCCTGCTGTAACCTAAAATGGCCCCCCATTATGTTTCGGCTAATCTTAAGTTGAACCAATTAAAGACGAAACAAATTAGATCAACGTAACGTCACGCCAGCATTCTCCGAACAAGTAGGCAGAGGTGTGTAGTGTACTTCTACGTTTCACCAGTTCCCTTTAAGTCCCACTATAGAATACGTGGTGAGCCCATTGCCATACAAAGGGCACGTATCCGCCCTCCGAGCCCCTACTAGAAAATCTAAGCTGCTAAGTTAACTATTTGGCTGAAGTGTAATATAGTACACACCTCTTCCAGGTCTCCAGGTACACGCACGCCCACAACACGTTGAACAAGGAAAACAGCACGTGCGCTACGTCCTTCCAGCTGTCGCTGGCCGTCCCGAGCCACACCTGGGAAATCGCATACGTATACATCAGTTCTATAATCCAATCCTAAAATAGTATTATTATATGCACTATAAATGCATAAATCATGCTTTAAAACTAATGTCAGGCTTGTTGGTTTTTCTAAGTCTATTAGCCTTTGTCTCCAAGTAACTACCTACAACTTGAATTACGCGCGGTAGAATACTTCACGCTCCTCAGAACAAAATATAGAAACAGTTTAATTAATATAATTTCCTTCACTATACCAAGTGATACCTACATATATAATAATTCGAAGTGTGAGTGGCTGACATTCGAACAACTGAGCTAGCACTGCTCCTGTACAATATGTAACTTACCCAAAATATAAAGCCAACAGCGGCGGGCACCGCCAGCGACTGCGTGTAGTGTCCCAGCCAAGCGAAGTACATAGCGATTTTGACACCGAAATATTCCGCTATTTCATCTGAAAAGATATACACTATTTTGATAAATGTAAAAACAGTTCTTGATAATAATAATAACAATGTAACAAGTCCTTTTTTTAATATTTATGTATGTACACAGAGAAATAACAAAAAAATTAACATCAATGTCCTTTTCATGGTATACCGTAGAGCTGATTATGTTGGCAATGTTTATTCCACCGCCACCACCACAGTTATTGAATCCCCACCTAGTCCATTGCAGGACCAAAAATAACTGGTGAAACGTGGAAGTGTACTATACTCCTCTGCCTACCTTCTCGAAGATTGCAGGCGTGATGTTACATAATACGAGTGTATTGATATTTAATTAGCTCTACTATACTATACGATTTACGAATTTGAATATTAAAACTGTATTAACTAATACCCACTTAGAATGAATTATAAGAGAAGAGCAAGTAACAAATAAAAACATATGAATATTAAAATGTTGCCCAACGGGACCACACAAGATACGAAACAAGAAGCAGGTGTCGAGGTAAAGCGGCACCGTGGAGGCACCCCACGACCCGCACGCGCACAAACGCACGCGCACGCGCACGCACGCACACGCACGCACACGCACGCACCGAGCGGCTGCGGCGCGAGGAGCGTCTTGACCCACTTGGCGCGCAGGCTGTCGAGCGCGGCGCGCTCGTGCAGCGGGAACATGCTGGCCACCACGCCGCGGCTGACGCACGCCGGCACTGCAACACACACACCGCCACCTCTCACCACTACATCAGCGACGAGTACAAACTAGCTCTACACAGAACACGCTGCCACGTCAATATTACATGAGAATCATTACCTCGATATAGCTCACATAAGCGCCGCATTACACGGGGACTAGTTTAGATAAGAAAACAAATTGTTTCTAAAGGAAACAATACATTGACTTTGTTTCCGGAGTTATCGTTTACTAGCAAAGGACTCTAGTGTTGTAAACATATTTCCAAATACAATAGAAACGTACAATAATAAGTACTTGGATATTGAGATCAGTTCGTATTAATATTTATTTTATAGCGTAGAAATACCTTATGGGAATCAAAAACCATCTGTTATTTAGTCTCTATATATCTGTACAAATCTTACAAGTTGCTCGGAATTGAGCAATGGGGGTATTAACAGAAGGTAAAATCGAATCGAAACGGTATTAATCGAAGGGAAACGTCGCATGTTCCAATGAGTATAGGGCGCTATGGCGCCTTCTCGGGGAGACCTATGTCCAGCAGTGGACTGAGATAGGCTGATGGATGTTCCACTTGCCTTCTCTTGTAAATAGACATTAATCTCTGTGTGTATAAAAATACTTACCAATGCTTTGTCCAGGACGCAAGGTGAGCGCCGGCTCCAGGGCGTGCTCGTCGCCGGGCTCGGCGCGAGCGGACTCCAGAACGTGCTTAACAAGAGCGCCACGCTCTTGCGAGCTCAGCAGTTCTGCCGCTGAAGAACCCTGGCGCGGGAAAGAATGATGTAACATTACAATTGCACTGAAATACCAAAATTAATTTAAAATTTGCACATTACAAGAAGTGTAATAGTTAAATATATGACGGTAACTGTCAAGTTTACCCTAACTCATCCGCTATACATCAATACTTGCATTGTTGTATTTCAGTGCTAATGATATGGTAAATGATTGCATAATGCATTCTAGATTAGCCTTATTAGCAATTTGGCTTATTACGTAGAACAATAAATAGTAGTCATCATTACCAACATCAGTCTGTCCAAGTCCAAGTTGTATGTGACACAAACCAACGACCGAAAACAAACGTAAATTGAAAAACCTCAGTCTTAAGTTTATAATGTCGCCTATATTTAGCGGAAAAGAAGTTAATTTTGAAAACATCACACGTATTTACGCGATATAATGCATAGAGATATAAAAGTATGCCGGAGATAGCCCAGATAGATAGTCCGCGAATTGAATAAGACGAATGGCGGGCGGCTCCCGCGGCGGATGCCTACGTGGGCCGTGACCCGAAAATGGTAAGACGTCTCTCTACGACATTCTCGAAAAGAAATTAAAACGGATTTTTCTTATCGACGCTTCCGTAACTACTCATATTATTATGAATATTATTTTTCCTAATTAACAAGTGTTTCCTTTAATATGAAACCAAATGAAGGACCACGAATGCCAATATACGACTTTTTAGTATTTTAAAAAACAATACAAAAAAATGCAATTATTAATGTATTGATCAAAAACGTACTATAGAAAACGATGTAACATTAATATGAATTTCTGTCAACTATATTTATTTAGTGATTTGCGTAAACTGTAATCAAATGTAAGCGATGATCATAACGTACCACACACTGAGTATGAGAACTGAATGTCAGCTGATGAATGGTGGAGATCAAAGCGAAAAGCGCTTTTAGCCTTAACATGAGTGCAGATTGAAAACTATCTGTAGAATTAAGCGATATCCAACCTTGGATTAGCATTCATATTGACATCTCTTTTAGAAGACGCACGTAGACATCGAGTTCAGAATATAATCGATTGTTAACAATCGTTTAACCATGTCGAATCGAAATTACAATGACATCATCATGGCGTTGATAATCAAGAGTCGAACAAATCATTAGGGCACGTCTCCGTGCAACTGGGCCGCAACTATCAATTATTATTCGGATAATGTAATAAGGTCTTTAATTTTTTTTAAAGTTTCACATTTTACTGGCAACGCGAATTAAGATCCTTACTCGTTTAATGTTAGTAACTATTATGTGTAAATACTTGTGTGTGAGTACTAACTCAGGCAATAAAGCCATAGAGGTAAAATATTGGAACGAAGTTCCTTACGGCAGGCTTGAAGGAGATAGGGTTTTGCTGCGCGACCGAACAAAAAAAAAGTTGTTTACTGCTACAAATACTAGATGGCATTACGATCTCCCTGAATCACGCTAACGATTGTACTCTGGTTGTATAATTTAGAAAAAGTGTCTTTCCGATTTCGTAATCTTCAGTGCTCATGACTGGGTGCTTCAATTAGCTGGCGTAATCTGCCTAACTAACATTAGGATTGTTGATATTTTTTTAAATATCGAATTTTCCATATATCTATATTTTTAAATGTATCAATATCGGAGTTCAATATATTGAAAAATTTATACACAGGATAGACGATACAAACAAAAAATCTTATGATCGATAAAGAATGATAATTTAGTACTCCTTTTATTCTGTAAAATATCGTATCCGCCAGCAACTTCACACATCACCACATATACCAAATGCATGTTCTTTGTCATTCTCCCAACGAAACATATACACTTACATCCGCGGCTTATGCCCCAAGGACAGTAGCGAAACAGCAAAACTAATTATACTACATTTCTATAACTTTCCAAGTCTCGGCCAAGTTTAAATCCAACACAATGAAGTAATAAAGATATCCCGCAAAGCTTAACGTCAGACGGCTTTATAGGCGCTAGATATGAAGGGCCCTTAGGCCGGAGGGAAAAAACGTCTTGGAAGTAATTTAGGTTTCATTTCGAAAGCTTTATAACTTCCAAGATCACGAGAAAAACGTTTCATATTTCCATTAAATGTCATATTTAAAGAAGAGTTAGGACTATAAATAGATATAAAAAAAAAGTAACATCACGCCTGTATAGGGTTGCCAACCGTACTCTAAAATAGAGTATTGTACTCTATATCGTGTAGGCGTACTCTATAATCTATAACACTGATAGAGTACGCTAAAATACTCTTTTTTGCACATTGTGTACTATATAGTATGGTACAGTGTAGTGACTGACACTAGTATAGTCTATCTATATGTACTAGTGTAGTCAGGTAACATTTTGCAAAAGTTTTGCAGCAATTTTATCTTGTAAAGGGTTCATTGTACACAACTATGTGAAAAATGGTATCGGTTTTCTGACTTATGACGAAAAACTTTAAACAATAATGTCCCGACGAATTAGTTTTTTTTTAAATATATTACCTGTATACTCTCTGTTCCCGCCACTTCAGCATTTACTGAGAGAGTCTTTTCAGTTATGAATGTGAAGTGGCGGGAAGAGAGAAACAGAGCATCATTAAAATAAATTAAGAATAAGCTCTTGATTTATTTAAATTTAGAGTTAGTACTTACGTAGTTAGACTGCCTCGTTGGTCGTGTTGGTTGTAAGTACTACTGTCGATCAGGAGGTCCTGGGTTCGATTCCCGGGTACGGGCACTATAGAATTTTTCTAATTTAGATTTTCTAGTAGTGGCTCGGAGTCAGGATTTGTTCCCGGTGCATGGCAATAGGCTCACCACCTATTCCATAGCGGGACGTAAACGTAACTGGTGACACGTGGGAGTGTACTATACTCCTCTGCCTACCTCTTCGGGGATTACAGACGTGATGTTACGTTGTAAAAAAAATGTTTGTTACGAATAATTGCTAACTTACAAACTTTTTGTGGCATTTTAAAACCACAAATCTAACGATTGCAATAGCGACTGCTGATTATGAGGTCCTGATTTCAACCCTGGGACGCATACCTACTTCTGACTTAGATTTTCTTACAGAAACAAGTAATAACTTTGAGTCGGGATATGGCCCGTTGTACGGCAATAAGCTACCCCCTATACCTCAGTTTGACGTAAACAATTATAATTTACAACTCAAGATGTCATACACGTTGCCTGTAAACATGAACGTCTGTAAAATCGTAGTTATTTTAATTATCCTGATACAAAGACCAACAGTGTGTTTTCATTGGTAGGCAGCGTGTGGAGAGGCGCGTTACGTATAAATTACAGTATCCGCGCCTCCAGTCGAACATCGGAATGGATTCCATCGTGAAATATTCTACTCTGTAATTACTGACCGTGATACATACTGCGACATACCGCCACTGATTATGTAACGCCTTTCGTATATAAGTGCTTCGATAGAAATTTACCGCGGAATTATTTTAGGTAATTTGTAAAGTACTTACGTACCTACCATAAAACTTTACGTTGACTGTTTATATTGAATTTCCAAGCATGGCTAACATGGCGTGACATGACGTATTTTCCCGTCTACTCTCACTGAAAATTCTAATATGCGTCATCATCATCACCAGCCTATTTCAGTCTACAGCCGGTGATGTGTCTTCCATAATAAGTGCCATAGAACCCAGTTTAGTCCCGCCAGCTTCTGCCTGCAACCTTTCGAAGATTATTCACCCACCTAGCCCGAGGACATCCTTGTTTATAATAATTATGTCATCTCCATATATTTAGAAGTCCTACAATTTTTTTTAAAGTAAAACGTTTGGCGTTAACACTTACGGAAATGTATTTTGTCTAAGCACGCAGGTTTGCAAGGACAGAGTTGATTAGCAATCTGTCCAATCTGTCTACCACAGTAGCGACCTAGCGAGACGATATAACAATAATAAAAATAGTATCATTACCGTGACATTGAGTAGAAAAATAACGGCTAATAGCATTTTACTATTTGTGTCTACTGTACTTGGCTGAGGAAAATTCATAAAAGGTCGTACGACTACTTTTACAAATAATTGCTTCTATACAAAAAACAGATGTACATTTCCAATGCTAAATGAAAAGAAAACACAATAAAAACGAAACACCGCCAATTAAGTTCTCTTTATAGCGGCGTTTACGTTTATTCAGTCACAAACTGTTTATTGTATAGAAAACTAACAGAAATGTATCGGCCATCTATATCACTTTTCTATGTATGTCCAATTGTATTTCTGTAACGGAACAAACAGGACTTGAATTAACGCGCTAGTTTAGTTAACATCAATAATACTAAGACACATAATATATGATTTAGTAACTGGGGCAACGTGGACGTACACTTCTGCTGACCTTTTCGGGGAGTTTTTAGGTGTAATGTTATGTAGTTATACGATTGAATGTATAGTTGTAAGAAAACAAGTCATTGTTTAAGTCTGCTTTGTGAGAAATGTTCAAATGTATATTGAAACTATGTACAACGACATTTTTAGAACGTAACATCACGCCTGTTATCCCCGAAGCGGTAGGCAGAGGAGTGTAGAACACTCCCACAATTCATCAGTTACGTTTACGTCCCACTATGGAATAGGTGGTGAGCC
>DWTO01005598.1:0-10610 GCA_018244755.1 Jemadia pseudognetus
GGGTAGTGGGTCTGCGACTGACGTGGATAGTACTCCAGCGGGTAGTGGGTCTGTGACTGACGTGGACAGCCCACTGCCATGATGCGGTAGAATGCGAAGAGCTGTGGCGTGCTATTGGAGAGCCCTATGTCCAGCAGTGGACAGGAATAGGCTGATGATGATGAAATAATTTTGGAAGGATTACAAGACAAACACCCTCTACAAGTGAGAGAAAAAATATTAAACTTAGAAGTCTAACCAGGATTCAAAATACTACAATACTATAAAAAGCTATTGATTCTCATATAATGTCAGATAAGGTAATAACAATTTACTATACCTGTATGGTGCCGTAACGGTTACAATCACATTTTGATTCACTATAGCAGCAAGGGTTGCTGGCAGCACGGGACCAGACGGCTTATTAGGCGGCTCTTGGCCCTGCTGACCGTACTCGATGTATTCAATTAGATGAGAGGGGAATTCGTTAAAATGTGGTAAAGTTCTCATATGTTCACAGTATTTCTGATAGTCCTTTAATCGTGATTTGAATCTGTCTAAGGCAGTTAAACCGAAGTAATACATTTTAGAACCGTCAGTCTTTCTCAATGCGTCTATTACGAATCTCAAAGCTAAGCCAAGCGAAACGTAGCTAGGTACTAAACCCTTTTCAATTATGCCGCCGAAAAGTTGCGCAGTTATATGAAGTTCTTTATCTGGATACTGCGGGAAAAACTTGTATTCCTCAAATAAATTTCGAAGCATGCATGCATAAACGTCCCGCTCCCTTTTGTTTGGAGATTCATGAAACTTCTTCAGCATCTCAAGCACTTCATCTATGGAAAGAGTGGGATGGGGAGGATGATTGTAAATTCTTTGAAAATAGCTATTGGCCTCGTCCTCGATTTCTTTAGAAATATTAAGAATCATTTCAGGAAATTGGATCGGGTCCTGACACCGCATCTTATCCATATTAGGTATTGGAGCCATTCTTGCGAGCGCGCTCATATTTGCTACGTTAGGATTATGTGGAAGCGGCATCATTGCGAACGGACTGTTTGGCCCTGCGCCCATCAAGCGCGAAGGAGATCCGGGCGCTGCCACTAGCGGTCCAAGCGTGCCGGGTATAGCAAATGCTGCGTTGACCGGTGTACCTAACGTCATATTTGCAACACCAGGCGTTAAAGCCCCCATGGGATCTACATGAGGAGTAAACAACTGTCCAGCCATTCCAGCGGGATTAAAAGGTGTTTCCAAAACGCGGGTGTGCGGACGTGCTATGCCAGCCATGGTCTGTCTTGTCTTGTTCAGCATCATCGCCTGGCAACTTCCAATCACATTATAAATAGCTTCTTGAAGGTCCTGTTGAACATTTGGAATGCACAATTGTAAGCATGCCAACATTGTGCCTATTGTCTCTGGGGGCAATTGTGCGGCTTTAGGCAATGGTTCTTCTTGAACCTTACCAATCACCGGAGGACATCTTCGTTGCAAGAATTTAACCATTGCTGACACAAAGGTTTCACCATGGTCTCTTATTTTGTCTGTAAGCCATTTATCAAGCTTAAGATATTCTCTTCGAGATGCTAAACAGGCTAAATCAATCACAAATGGAAAAGATTGCACATTCAATAAAAGTGACAAAGCCTTTAAATCCTGGGCGACGTCTAATATTCTGGACAACTTTGATTGATCACATTCGCCACGTATATACCAATCGGCCATTGCATGCATTATGATTGGCTTAATATTGGGATTTTGGGTATGCCAAGCATGCTGGAGAATGATACCCGAATTGGCATGATTGCCCAAAAATACTGGTATCAATGTGGTCAGTAATTCTTGCCTGAGAACAGTTACTGGTTGACCAATTTGTAATAAGGCTAACATTAAAATGTCGGGACAATGGTGCAGAGGAAACTTGAATAATTCGTGTACTTGCATATAATACCCGCGCTCAGATAGATGCAGTAGTAGTTCTATTAAATAGAGTCCGCGCCAAGTAGATATCTCTTTATTATCAGATTCTGGCGGAGATTTTAGTATGTCAATGGAAACCGGGTGAAACGGATGATCGGCGAAACTAAATATGTCTGGATATATCAGTATATTTGAAATCAAGCTCATCTGCCCTTCCACATTTTGCCAACGACGGCAAAGATATTCCACTGGGAAAATATTCGCCGGATAACCAGCACTTTGCAAACCTAAGCGCAGTATTGTGAAAAGCAAATTCAAAGATTGCCTATCAGGCACAATAAACTCGGGATGGTCGAGATTGAGTATAACTTCTTTCCAATTCAAATTGGATGCCAATTCTTTAAGTGTCTGAACAAAGATGTCAGCATTCCACGTCTCCCCGGTAATAATGGTTATGGTTTCCTTTTTACCCTCATGATTTATCCAGAAATTACCAGGCGTCTGTATTTGCGGTCCATCCGTCGCGTGATGGTACCGGACCATCATAGAAATCATTTTGGCCACGTCAATTGACGTTGGTTCATGTGCACCGAAATTGAGCATGTGGTTTTTACATTCTTCAACAGTAGCGGTGAAGGCGTAGCCCATATCGCGAATAATTTCCACGAAGGAAGTATCCATCATGGCTGTGGACATATCATCAGCAGACGTCATTTCTTCTAAAGGTGTCTGGGTATCGTCGTTATAGAGTAATGGTGCCAATACTATTGGCACTACTTCGCGGGGGAAATCGTTACGTAATCGTTTCAAAAACAAATCTTGCGTAACAGCAGCTAACTGGAAATTATCATGAGCCAGACTAATCAATAGAGTTTGCAAAACTTCAGGGCTGCATTCCTGAAGACCTGCCCGCTCCGCTTGATGTCCACGCTCTGCAAATAATATGTGCAAATTTATATATTTATAAATAATCCATCAGCATCATAAAACATTTCATATAGTATGTGATATAACTGAATGAACCAATAATAATGTAGTTATTATAATATAATAGATATATCAAAAATACCTGCGTCTAAGTAACACTGTACGAGATCTAAGTATCTCTTCTTTAAATGCTGCTTAGCGAATGTTACGATTTCTGGTTTTGAGGAGCTGCCTCTCAATAATAGGGAAAACGCAACATCTTCGGCTGTCGTTAATTTTAGTAATCTTGAAAGACGACTGAGTAATGTGCTAGAGGGCTTTAAGACCTGTAAAGAAATAATAATATATCTGGTTGGTTGAAAAGAATTAAGGTTGCGTAAGGCAAATATTGATTCATTTTATTGCTCGTTCAAAAGAAGCTACCCGTATTGGTGCTTATGAAAATAACTATATGTATATTAAAAACACTAGTACCTACATCACATCTCTATGGTGTCTGTTATGTCCTTGTTTATGAAA
Source organism: Jemadia pseudognetus (assembly GCA_018244755.1). Classification (NCBI taxonomy): domain Eukaryota; kingdom Metazoa; phylum Arthropoda; class Insecta; order Lepidoptera; family Hesperiidae; genus Jemadia; species Jemadia pseudognetus. The sequence goes on from DWTO01005598.1 coordinate 3,346, forward strand.
ATCTCCATGGCCTCCGGGCCAGCTGCAGTTAACAAAATATTCTCTCAACATATTTTCAGACTTAATTATTTATAGATGACTTATAGTTAACATTTAATTTAATTAAATTTTCATAAAAAATATAAGATGACTATAAATGTAGTTCAATAAATTAAAACAATAAAACATATTTTCGAATTAAATGTAATGCGGTGCGCTTGTAAAGGAGCAATAAAATCAAAATCAATTACTTAATGAATAAATTATATAAAATGTTGCACACTACCTAAGTTTCATTCTGCTTCAAAATGTTTGCATTATAATAAGTTTCACAAAAATATTATTTAAAATGTCAAATCTAGGACAAAAAATGTAAATACGAAAATGAGATAGTGCCAAAACATGAAATTGGAAAGAATAATAATGAAAACGTAACACACGCCTGTAATCCCCGAAGAGGTAGGCAGAGGAACGTATATAGAACACTCCCACTTCTCTCCAGTTACGTTTACGTCACACTATAGAATAGGTGGTGAGCCTATTGCCATACATCGGGCACATGTCCAGACGCCGAGCCACTACTAGAAAATCTGTATAAGAAAAATTTAATAATGCCCGACCCGGGAATTAAACCCAGGACCTCCCGACCGGCACTCGCACACGCAACCAACATGACCAACGAGGCAGTCAAGAATAATAATAAAAGACAATAATTCAATATATATTGTTAATGAATGATCCTCATCATCAGCCTATCTCAGTCCACTGCTGGACATAGGCCTACTAATGAATACTGATCGTTCCGAAGTGCATAAAAAAAATATTTATATTCACTTCAAGAATAATATGGTGATGAATATAGAAGAAGTGCGGCAGGTCAGTGCTCTCTGCCTACCCCGTGAAGGACATGGCGAGAAGGTATGTATATCATGTATTTACTTCAACAAGAGTAGACGAATTATAAAACATAAAATGCGCGAACCTAAGAGCTGTAATTTTTAGCAACGTTAAAGGTAACTGACACCGCCGTCGCTCAAAGTTAACTGTCAATACGCCACAGTCTGTAAATTTAAATATTCAGTCGGTATATTTTGAAGCAGACATTACTTCTGATTACATTTGCTAACTTTGACAAGGCTAATCGTGACATTTGCTAAATTTGAACAAGAAAACTAGTTAGTCTATAAAAATGTTTTAAATCAATTGGAGAGATAATGTGGGTACTTTCAATACAACCGCTGAAGAGTATTGGTTGGCATGGACGAAATAAAAGGTTTTCTATTTCTAGTATGTATTTCGACATGTTAACGGCCAACCCAATATACGTTACTGGGCAAAAAATAATCGGTAGATATAGCGATAGCGGTAATTGTTTAAATTCATAATATATTCCCACTGATCCATACATATAAAGCTAACTGAAAAGGTGATACCTAAGCGCGATATCAAAATTGACCATCTAAAAGTTGAACAAACGGTCCACAACGTTGACTTATGGCAGTTACCTCTGTCGTCAGCAAATATAACTACTGTTGTCCCCTATACAGTATTATATGATAAGCAATATTTTATGAAACTAGATCAATATAAAACCACGGAAGTAAAATGCGTCTTTCAATCTCGAAGTTTTGAAATACCAAGTGAATTCATATACACGAACGAAACGAAAGAAAAAACGTGCCCCAAAAGTTATAACAGGACAGGATATCTGGTCTTTTCATGCAAAAGAAACTAGACGGAAACTTTTTTTAGAAATCTACACAAAAATGTTTGTTACCTTACGTAAACAGGGTTAAATTGTTTCGCTAACCGACGCGTGCTGTTACCCGATAAGTTGGGTAAAAATGAACTCAATTTCAGTGGTGTACACTCATCAAGCGTGAACGAGAATAACTTAAATAAAATTGATGAAGAAACATGAAAAAAAAAGAGACACCATGGTCAAAATTTCGCGCCAGCTGCTGGAGACCCAACTAGCTAAAGACAACCGGTGGTCACGACAATAATAGTGGTCATAACAACCGGGCTGCTGACATCAAATTCGATGGATTAAGAGAAAAAAACAATAACAAATAATAATAATTATTCATAATTAAATATTTATTAATATCAATATTGATGGATAAAATATTAAGAGAGAAAAATAATTTTGCCAATGTTCCTGAATTTCGTATTCTAAAAATTTAAATGTAATAATATGACTATTTTTGACAAATTGAAATTCATGATGTACAGAAAATAAATACTTAGTAGTGAAGATAGATTTTGTATTGAGTTGAGCATTCATTGTAATATTGCACAAGTTAAAATGAAACAAGTATAAATTTGTTATAATAGGTGGTGTGTGCTCGGTGTATGCACCATCCTTCTGCGCTCGTCTGTTATTGATTTTCATGCCTTCCCTTCATATAGGTATATAAGTATACACGCGCAGCGAGGTCCTACGGCTATGGTTCAAACGTAGCAGCACTAGGGCTGTGCATCTATTAATTATTAGTTGTTGAAATTCAAGTCCCAAAAGTAAAATCACAAATATTTTACCGTAAAGATTGAATAAAAATTAGAAACAATGACGTTTAGATTACAAAAAAAATAAAAACGATTGCATTTCTAATTTACTATTCATTTTGGAATCGAACATAAAACTGAAAAGAAATATTGTCAAAGGATATCAACATTTTTTTATATTTTTTTCTTTCAGAACACCTTAAACTTAAAATATGGAGTATAAGGACATACTGAATGACTAATGGCATTCTCTCCCACTCAACCCCTTGGCGATGGAGAGAGCATGTGGTAAGTGCTTGTATATTATAACAATAATATTCTGTGGAATCTCTATAAGTCGCACTTCAAGGGAAACGCCAAAAAATTCGAGTCATAGAATTTTCGACTTATGGAGGTTTTAGACTTGGCGGATTTTGATTCGACATAAAGAGGTAGAGATACATTTTTACTAATTTTGAGTTAGATAGGTGAATTAAATTAAAATAAAAGTTACAAAGGTAACAAACATATTTTAATTTAGTATTAATCAACAACATACTAAGGCGACAAATTCTTAAAGTCATTTGACTTGTAAAGCTTGTAAAATAAACATGGCCATATTCCAGATACATCAAAATACATATGCATTTAACCGCATGCGTGCTAAGCCTTAGAGGACTTGAAGGTATGGGAACAAAACATTTTTCGAGTTATGGAGGCTTTCGACTTATCGAGGTTTGACTTAAAGAGGTTGTACTGTTTTATAATAATATATTATAATAATATACACAAACATACAATTTGAGTGGCCCGTTGGTGCAGTGGTTAGCGAATCTGGCTGATGCGCCGGGGGTCGTGGGTTGATTCCCACCCAGAAAAAATATTTGTGTGATGGGCACAACTAATATTTGTGCGGTGGCTGGGTGTAAAAAAAGTAATAAAAAAATTCTATTTAAGTATATATTTACATGTATATATGTTGTTTATCAGCCGCCTAGTTGCCATACTACAAGATCTCTTGATACTTTAGGATCAGATGGTTGTGTGTGGAGATTTCCCAAGATTTTAATATTAATAATTATTCATAAGTAACGCGTTGATGCAAAAATAATATCTTAGTTTTTTTTATGATCCCATTTAGATATACGGGTGCATGAATGGAGCCACCCCGAGTGGCTATTGTCTGATAAAGTATGACCATATACTGCCCGGTGGACATTGCGACTAATCATTGCACTACGATGGCTGACATCAACTAGCGACACGACGCAGAAGATTTAGATATATGCATTTAATTACCTTTTTACCATATTTTCCCAATTTTCATAATATCCAAGATTTTGAATAAAATTAAGATCAAAACTTTTACCTTTTAAAGTACAAAGTAAACTTCTAGTAAAACAGTGTTCTTTAAAATCACACCGATATTTTATATTGACAGCCCTAACGGACCGAACAGCCAGACAGTAGGGTGAAAATATTAGGGAGAGGGTCGACGTACAGCGCAAATTATTATGCCGATGGACCAATCTCGATTCATTTTGAAATCCCCCAAGTATGAATGTGTTCAGTGTAACAGGGGTATACACACATAAAGACGAGGAGAGTTTGTAAAATATTATTGAACATCAATTTTGATAAAGATTTCAATGATACGCGGCGAACGCATCAAGTCTAGACGCGCATCTCGGTTTATACAATTTCCTTTGGTAACGTTGCATGCAGAATGTGCAGTGAGCGATTTAAATTGGATCCATATTACTCATAATCGCGGGTCACGGTAATAAGATAAATAATTGCTGGACAATATTTGTAATAGAAATGAATGTCATTTGAAGTATTTTCAAGATAAGTAAAAGGATTGTTTATAATTAAAAAACTAATACGACAATAAAAATAGGCCCTAAATGTTATTTAAAAATTCTTGCACACCATAAATTGACAAAACTTAACGTGTGTGCTTATTTTATCAATGGTTGCACTGTATAAAATGGCAGTCGTTTTAGTTGATGTAATCTTTGCAAAGGGGGCGAAGCAATATGTAGGCGGATGTAATCTTTACCTGTCATTGTGTTTGTGAAACTAAGTTAAAACCGCCCAACTACAAAACATAGATATTACAACAATTCAGTTTCATCCAACTGTTTAATAATTTTATTCCCGATTGACGAAACCAATAGAATATTGATTTCCAATAAGCATAATATGTTTAATATCTATACAAAATATTAAAGTACATTACCAAAACAGAGATCATCACAAAATGGGCGCCACCGGCTATAATGACGACGGTATTGATTTAAGTTTTAATAATTGTTTAATTTTACATAATATATTTCATACGAAGTTATTAAATAGCAAAACATTACAAAATTAAATAAGATACTAAATTAAAGTTATATACACATTTGTTTATGGGAATACGCTAATACAGTTATATGCACAGTATGAAGTGCGTCTACAAAACATGTGCAGCTCATAAAATATTAACATTAAAATAAATGTATCAATTTCGTATTAGATAAATACCTGTATTGAATACAATGCCGGATCGATACGACGCCACCGGCCGGGGTACCTCAACTCACTCGAATAATAATTGCGACGCAATAAATAAATGTTCTCAACGATTGATCTCCACTTCGCAACATGTCGATGATGACTTTAATTGGACCCTTAATGAATTTAAAAGTCTACCGTGATTCTATAAAAACGGAATTATGCAAAATTAAAGTACCGTAAAAACGACGCGGAGCCTCCGCGATGGCGGCCGGCGCGCGGCTACCGAGCGACTAACGAGGTATTGATGCACTACGCGCATCCAATATCGACCTAAGCGGCCGGGGCTTACGGGAAGGGAATATTGCGCGTCGGCACGGTCGGCGAGTTCGGAAGTCTATATAATTATATTATTTAGTTGAGCGACGTCCCCGTTGACATAGGAATTGTCCACGTCCTACGTCTAGTATAATAACAGTAGGTAGTTCGCGTCCGATGAAGTATCCCGTTCGAGCCCGATAACGCCGACAATTACAACAAAGGATGCAAGTGAGATATTATTAAGCATGCCGGTTTATAACAGGTGTAGAACTGTTGGATTTTTACGAAATGTTAGAATGATTGCGGCATTAGTCTGTCATTATTATAAATTAAGCCACTTCAGTACAAACATACAAGACGAATGGTGCAGTTATTATTATGTGAAGGATTCCTAAAAATATTAGCCATTATATGCATTTTGTGCTAAACATATAAATAGTAACAAGCGCAATGACATTCCTGGAATACTTTATTAATATATAAAAAAGAATGTTTGTCTGTATGTCCTTTATAGAATCGTAAACTATGCATTTGATCATGTGATGATCTTTAGCAAAGTTGTTGTGCATGAGCCCACGAAGGTTTCAGAGTGGGTACGACCAATTTTCGCCAGATGGCATCACTGTCATTCCAATGAATTTCATATATTGCCGTGATAGTTCATGCTGATTTGAATTGAAACGAAAACAACGAACGAATGATGATGTTACGAGTTGTGGGTGACAAGAATTTATGTAACTTGTGATATTATTGTCAGCCTCACTCTGAACAGATAATATTGTGTGTATTTTTATATTTGGGAGCATTTTTCGAATAGGTATTTGTAGTGTCACAATTTTTTCGAAATGAACAAAATCAATAACATGACTCAAAATGAATTGAATATTTGTGTAATGTGTTTCCTTCAAATTTATTTTAGTTTGTGGCGTAGCAACTCGCGCAGGGCACAGCTAGTTATATATAATTATAATCCTTTATTTTTATTCTGTATTATAACAAACCCTATTTTTTACATGTGTACCAATTTTCATAATTACGGATTTGGAATAACGTTATATTAAAAAAGTAACAAAATAATTTGAAATGGCTGCCCTGTAAAGTTTGGTATTTGTTAGATATGACTTTGTTCTATGACTATGATGATATATCCCTAAATTAAAATAGCACAAATACTAACTGTTCTTATAGTAACAGGACTACTATGTTTTATTAACAATCCTATTTCTGCTATACTAACTAATAGTCTCATTTACAAATAATACTGACTTACAACTGTAACAAATTGAACAAACCACCCTAATAGTCCTGTCTCTACAGTCCAAAAAAATATGGATAATAGCCTAATAATATATAATATAATTAATAATATAATAATATCCTGACTTAAGCAAGGTTGTCTGCATTACTCTTTAGATTGGATCAGACAGCTGTGAGAGAGTTACCAACTATAGAATTATTTTTCTTTATATTGTCACACCTATCCCTATCAGCTGAACAAAAATTTTGTAACTGTACTACATTGTACACATGTAAATTACTTATATTCTTTTTGGCAATATAAAATTCAAACTGATTCATCAGTCCATTGGTTAGCAAACCTGTGATTGTTAAATAAATTTCTGTGTGATGAGCAAAAGTATAGATTTAAATGTATACATGTCGCCTCTTTGCTTCCATACCATAATATTGTCTTAATACTTTAAGATTACATTACATTATTGTAGCAAAGAGGTGATGTAGTTTATCAGCCTCCTGATTATCCATAACACAGGCTCTCTTTCAGCCTGTCGTCCTAACATATTTATAATATAATGAAAATAATTATAATGAAAAAAAAAGAAATAGATAATTACGTTCGGAGTCTGGATATGTGCCCGATGCATGGCGATAGGCTCACCACCAATTCCATAATGGGACGTAAAAGTAACTGGTGAAACGTGGGAGTGGTTCTGCATTCCTCTGCCTACCTCTTCGGGGAT
>DWTO01005599.1:0-10610 GCA_018244755.1 Jemadia pseudognetus
TCCGAGCTTTTAAGATTTAATCATCCAATGAAATGTTCGTTATGCTATGACAATTGAAGGTGTGCACCTTGCACTAATATGCACTTAACCTTCTCAGGAACTTAAAATAAAGCTTGCTAACGCTTAATGCCAAGCAGTTTATAAAAAAACACAAATATATAACAATCACTTCATGACTGCCTTGTTCGAAGAAAGACATCAGAAAGAGAAAGCCACTTACAGAGAGAATTTGATACTAAAGGAGCGATTCCAGCCGAACACTATTATTCAAGGTATCTACATCCAATGTAAATTGACGTTATATATAACAGTGACAAAAAAGATCTATAATACGAATGTTGATGAATACAACTTCAAAGGGGGATCAAGACTCACCTATTTGAATCAAAAAGACTAGATTCTGGCTGATGGGGTAGTCAGAAGTCTCCGAAGTCGATTGTATGAAGAGAGAATGTTGAAAATACGTGTAATATTTGACAGTCAATGCTCTCTGCCTACCTCGTTAAATACTCTGCGTGAAGGGGTAATAGCAAGAATGATATCTAAAACGGACGTGAAAGTAACCGCTACTACAGAGTTATTGACTTGTGAAACATATTAATACTTCGAACAGCTCCAGTTACTAACGAGCGAGTTGAACAAATCAACATAGTTAACAGAACTATTTAAAGTACTCGTCGGATGTGGAGCGAGTTTCTAGCCGCGCAAAGTTGTGATTAGATTATACATTCACCTACACCGGTCCCATATTACAATACTAATTTATTACACTACTATTATAACACTACTACTACACTACTAGTATTATAGTATTAATATTATAACACTACTACTATACTACTAGTATTATAACAGTACTATAAATATTGACCTCAATTTGTACTTATTATCTACTAAAATTAAAAAAAACAAATCTCCAACAATTAAATTTTATTTCTGTCCGAGTAGGTACTACTTCAACCGAAAACCATATTTCACATGTTATTTGAATAAATTTTGTACAAGATTTCGCGGTCGCATTCAATATAATCTTATTGGAATTTCCTTTTGAATCTTCCAATGGCCGGAACTGCATATGTTGTACTGAATTCTATGTGTAATTTATTGCATCTTATAACTTTCAAGTCGACACCTAAAGATAGAATTTTTATATTTTTAAATTTCTATGCTTAAAAATTCAGCGGGTTCCAGGTAACTTTTGAAAAATAACAATTGCAAAACCAAGAGAACTGATAACATTTCATTAACAGTATTGTACACATTTTTATTTCACATAAATTATTAAATATTGATTAACACATACCTACTTGAAACTTGTAAATTTTGTTGTAAAAGCAAAATCGAAATTCGATATGAATTCATTAAAGTAATAATTTTATTTCATTCTGACAACAAAAATACAACTCCTATAGTATATACTCAATCACTATCGTAAAATTAAGGTTAACACCAATTACATTGAAAATACAAAAAAACTAACATCACAAATTTAGCAGCTCAAACACTATACGTATAAGTGACAGCAAAAATTTAAAAAAGAATTAACCGGAAATCGATTTTAAAAAAGGAAAAATTTAACAGCGCTGAATGTTGTCGGACCATAGACAGTAACACGGTTACGAACCAACAATCCTCTTATTTCCGCTGTCGTCCGCAGCGACCCGTAGGTACTTGTTCCCGATCGTTCTGACGCGTCTAGTACAAGTGTGAATTGAGTACTAATACCAGATCGTGAGTGGGCCGCTACACTCCACTGCGTCAGTGGTTTAGTTCGCTGCACGATACTTTTAAACCTGGTTTATTTTATGTGACATATATATATATATATATATATATATATATACCTGTGTACTTTTATATACCACATTCATCCATATTCGTATATTTCATGAGAGATAAATCTTTGGTATACTGGCTTCTAAGACTTCAGTGTGGCATTAACATTACAATGCAATTACGGTATGTTAAAATACGGACGGTGAAATCACGTGATTTACAATTCCATATTTATTATGAATTATTTTCATCAAGCTTTAAATATATACAAAGTTAATAATTAAGAACTTTTACTGTGTAATAATAGTTAGTAATCGTTTCGTTTATTATGAAGCTTCATCAAAGTCGAACTTTTAGTTAATTGTAATGACCACAGAAATTACGTTCACCTATTGGCATTCAGGAAAATGAGATCATTTTATTCAAAATCTCTTTTTAATATAAATGTAATCTAAATTCCTCCGTATCATTAAAAAGTTGATTCCAAATAACAATAAAAACTGCATAATAATAAAATTTTAATACCACCTCGTTTAAATACCGCATTAGGAATTTCTCAGCAAAATTTTCACTTTTTTTTCTTTAGCATCGAATATTGTTCAGCTTTTGAAGCGTTAGGTATTCATAAAAGAATTCCTTTGCTGTTAAGATATTTGTGAAAAAAAACATATTGTGTATGCCATATATCAAATTAACCAAACACGGTAGGTACCTCAATATATTAAAAATGTGCTTACGTAATATTTCAAATGACATTTTTAATTCTATCAAAATAACATCGGTTTTATAAAAATGTTTTTAAGCGTTCTATACCGGTACAGTCCAATGTATGAACATATCATGTCAAATTAAGAGTATATTTTAATCCGTCACATCGCGTGAACATTGATCTATTGTCATTGACAATGCGGGCACGACCGGTGTTTTAATTATAAACTGTTGACCGAACCGTCGTTACCCGCAGTCCAGCTCGAAGCCATCATGTAATTAATTGAAGTAATCAACAGCGCAGCACCGGCTGCACGTGGAATTGTATTTCAATTAACGTAACTCGATCTGAGTAACACTACGTTGGATTCTGCTATATCGCCTTCTTGTCGGTAGTTAATTCAATTACTGGTTTCTTTAATGGTATACAATTAAATATCGGTATATTAACTATTATTTTGTGTTAGCTTAAATATAATAGTAGGTTCATAGCACTAATAGTACTTAGTGGTATAGAATTCAGCTTCCCACTCAGAGGGCCCTGGTTTCAAATCATGGTGCAGACCTTTTTACAAAATTTGTGCGTTTCAAAATTTAATGTCACTTGTTTTAATGGTAAGGAGAGTGCCCTTTAGGATTTTTCATTATGATCTTAGAGTTGTATAAAGTCCGTCAAAGTGCAATTTGGCAACGTGCGAGACTATGACCTTCGTTCTTCTCATTCCAAGAAGAGACCTGTAGTCAAGAGAACGATAATGACGATGATTATTACGATGATGTTAATAGGCCATTGTACGAGTCCCTTGATATAGCAATTGTTATTCCCTAAACTAAATCTAATTGTCCAGAACGAATCAAAGTATTCCTTAAAGAATCTCGTTAATAATCTTCCATCAGTTGCTGTTCTACTATAGATATTTTATTACACTTAATAACAATAGTATTAAGAGAACCCAATACAAAGAAACGAGTCATACAGATGAAGTATTCCTAATGAACACATGCGGCTTAGCAGGATTGTGGTGAAGCGTGCCTGGCGTCGAAAGCATGACATTAAAAATGAAAGGCTTAAACGTGGAATTCCTTTTTTAAAAAATGCCCCGGATTCCTCTTGCATATAGTTTCTTTGTTTATTTGCACAAATCGTCACTGTGTGATTCCTAGTTTTTATTGAACAGGAAATATGATTGAAATATTTTTGAATGAAAATATGTATAATGCGTAACTACATCCATTGTACATGGAAATATAAAAGTGGAATGCTTGATAATACGACATGTTTGCATAAATAATAACATCAGTAATATTATAGAATTAATTTTTAAATTTCAAAAAAAAAGTTTTGAAATATATAAACTTATTAGCACAACGGAGAGTGATTTACATGTAGCGTTGTACATTAATTTATTTGTTGTAACTAAAACAAAAAATAAATAAAAATAATCCGTTTTTCGAAAATGATAGTTGCAAGTATTTATTAAAATGTTCTTAGTGCACAAATACGTGACACAATAAAATAACTATAAAAGAAACTATGAAAATGATCAGCATGACAGCTATGGCAATGTTTCATTAGCCAAAGAGAATGATAAGGGATTGGGGAAACACGGGAATGGCATGTGTGTTAGTTGGTGCCATCTGATATGCTGATGGAATAGATAAATACTATACTCTCTCTCTGTGCTGATATTGGGAACATGTACATTATACATGAAATCCGTAGAAGAACTAACATCACTGACATATCTCTCAAAAATTATCTAAAGTTGAAGTGGCAATGGGCAGGCCACATCGCTCGTGTGACCGATTAACTATGGGGAAGAAAGTTCATCGAGTGGCGGCCGCGTCTCGCTAAAAAGTGCATATGTCATCCTCCTACCAAGTAGTGTGACGACTTGAAGAAGACAGCGGGGTACTGCTGGATTCAAAGGGCTCAGGACCGAAAGGAGTGGCACCGATTAAGAGAGGCCTATGTTCACCAGCGGACCTCCAAAGGCTGATAATGAAATTAAGCCAAATCGAGTTAAACAAGACGATTTAAACCAGGTTGAGTTAACCCAAGTCAACTCAAGTTAAGCTACGTTAAGTTAATCTAAGTACTTCTATCTGTCTGCCATCGCCAGTATAAAATTTTACCTAAATTTTCCAGTTCACCAACCACGTTAAGTGACGATAAAAATTCCAGCAAATGACAACTCGAGAAAAACGCTGAAAATGTCAGCTGCAAATTCCTTTTAACAATAAACAGACACAATTGTGTTCTCATTATCCAGGGGAGCATCCCAGCCGTAAAAATTGCGGAAAACTCATTAAAACTTTATAGAAAGTGCATTGTGGTCGCTTTCATAACATTTTAACAATACAGCTTGCTACTGTTTAAAGTCAAAGAAATAAAAGGTTTTGAATTTCAATACAAAGTCTCTCGTAATATTTAATTATCGTCTGACTAGAGTGATTTAACAAATTAGTATTCCAATTCATGAACTGAGGATATGCGAAGTAATACGTCTTTCTCTGAATAATAAATTACGCAAAAAGGAAAACCTGTAATTGGTAGGGTGTGGGCATTTTTACTAATCAGGGAACAATTAGCGACTTTAATGAAAAGCATGCTTAAGGATCTATTCAAAAATTATTAGTAGAAGAAGAAACAACCCTGTTGGATAAATGTCACTGCTTGTTATAATGGACCGTTGACCAGATAAGCTGCTGTATCTAATGTCAAAGAGAAAGACAAATTGGGTCACATATATTGTATACCAAATGTAGCATGACTCAGGGGATTTCAATTGAATTTGGAATGCGTCTTGTAGCTTCTAAGTTACCTTTCAAATCGAAACACAAGACAGAATATTACTGCATAGCAGTAGAGGTACATTCCTAGATGATCTGTAGCAATGTAGGTAAATATACATATATTTAATAAAAAATTAAGATTGTGCCGCTGAAGTCTTTCTTACACCGACTGAGGAATATCTGAACATACTACTATGTGTGGAGATGTCTCAATATCTTAATAATTATTATTATTGAAACTACCCAATTTGCTTTTTAATGTGCTAACCCGACCTAGAAAACTGTGATGCAAATAAAATTAAGATAATTCTGGTTATAACGGTAGATATTCTCGGTTTAAAATAGGTCTTAAAAATTTAGTGTCATGAAGAAAAACTAACAAATCTCCATAAGTAAACGCCAAACCGGCAGCGTTAAAAACCCACTGAATACAAACACTTTGTTTTAAATTAGCCACAAATTTATTCAAGCGCCTTACATAATTTTGCTTACTTAAATGCAAACTTCTAACTCTAAGTCCTGCTACAAATTACGCATTGCAGGGGATTTGCTTCTTCTAAACTCGTGAACAATTTAATTAGCATAAACAAACTCTCGCCACCATTGTATAAACATTTTATCTTACCTCCAATACAAGTAAAAGTTGACGATGTTTCGATATCTTTTCAGCATTTAGCGAAATTTACCAGCAACAGGTAACCATTTCTTTAGACGAATCTAGGTGTTTATAGCATATCTTACAAACAATATGAACTCAAAATAGACATACACTTTACAAAATACATACTTTTTATTATTCCACTGTTGGAATACGGGTCTCCTAGTCGAATATGAGGGTTATAGCCATAGTCTATTATATACCTACATAAATACATTCAAATGTATTTTACTCCAGGTTGTTAAACGAAGACTAAATAGATAAGATACTCCCTAATTGAAGAGTTGGAAGTTCCAAAAACCGGCTTGGGTCGGCGAAATAGGCGAAGCTAGTCAGCTCTATAAGAATAGAGATATTTTGCACTCCGTGTTCTCTGTCTACCCCATAAGGCGGCTGTCAGAATGATATAATAATAACGATAATTCTCAAGGAAACTTACAATTTGAACACACTGAATAATGCAATAATACATAGATTAAAAGATATTTATCTAAATATCCATTTCTGATTGGAACTGCTGTCAACAGAATCATATCAGTTACGTTACAGTTAGAAACGAAATATTTTTGACCGATCTTAGTTAAGCAGCAAATGGGATTCAAAATCTGATGGCAGGTACACCTGCGATCAGATTGTTCAGATCAGATGTTTTGCGGGTTACAGTACATTGTAACCCGCAAAACATTACTGGATTCTTAAATTAGATTCATCATCATCTTCATCATAATCAGCCTATTTCCGTCCACTGCTGGAAATATGCCTCTCCAATAGCACGCCACTGAACTCGATCTTCAGCTAGATATAGAGAGAAATTTATAGAGAGCAATGTATAAAGGGCAATGTATAGAGATAATACATTGCCCTTTGAAGTCCAAACACACTAGCAAAAAAACTATTGCCACTAACTAGTTCAGTCACTAGAGATCACGCATCTAAGATGTGACCGTGGATTGCGTTATTTTACTTTACTAATAATGCACATCTTATGAGTTAATCAGGAATATTTAAATAAGATTAGACATAAAAAAATAACATAGGTAAGTAAAAGAAATATTTACAAATTTGGTAAAAAGACAAACTCATACATCGATCTGTAGCCTTGTTCAGTTACAAATCGATTTCTCTTGTTACCAAAAACGTAACCAACTAAACGATCGTTTATAAATACGTTAATAATGTACAATAACACTGAACGTAGTCTAACATTAATTTTTTGGTAAGTTCCGATTCAATTGTCCGATTGTACAGGAAAGTGCAATTTGCCGCTTCTTGTGAAACACATGAGCGGACTGTTTGCAACACAATTTCCCTTTTAGTGTCAGTCAGCTGAGAGAGCTCCGAGTCAAAGCGGCTTCTAGCAAAATGAATTATTTATTTGTATTTACAATTTCCACGGCAATATTTTTCCAAGCCAACGGTGTTCTCTACGACCGGTATAATGGGAAGAAAGTCGAGGACACGCGAATCAAGGAGCTACGGTTGAAAAACGTCTTAAAGTAATTTATTTATTTTACGCCACTACGTAAATAAGTCACCCAATATTGTAAAGGCAATGTTTAGTGATTCTTTGCATTTTTATATTCCGAGAAAATTGACTTTTTCAGATTTGTGACTAATAACTAGTCCCTTTGATTATCTCTTTTTAATAATATCGAACGTTACATATTTATATTCAAAGTTCAAAGCGTACAAATTCATTATTATTTGAAATATTAAACCATTACCATTGAACCATTGCTGACTAACAACAACTATTGCTGAATTCTAATCGAGCCGGCATATGCATTGTATTGTTCATTGAATCGTATCTGATTTATAGCTCGTGTACGATTGACGTAAGATCATGTGCACCTCACGAGGGCAGTCGAATTAATGGTACTTGCAATAATTTCAAATATCCTTGGGCCGGGGCTTCTGGAGGGCCGTATTCCAGGCTAATGAAACCGGACTATGCCGAGGGTAAGTTTTTCATATTTTCACAATGTACTATTAATCTACATACTTTCCATCCATTGTAAATCTACTTTCCATCCACTGTACTCGTATATCTTTTCTTGAATCTGACGCCTCTTTTTAGAGACTTTTTAAGACTTGTAATAACTCTTTAATCCATTATGTATGTACCGGCGTAACTCACGTATATTTTTGGGAATAGTCCGATTAATTTCGGACCCATATAAAAGTTCGTAAGATCCCACCGATTGCAGGGAGAGCAGCGGAGAATCTCGCGGTATTTACATAATTAAATAAAGTGAATGTAATGAAAATAAATACAATCCCTCAGGCTCTTACTAGGGCTGTCCACTTAAAAAATATATCGACATTTATATTCCATATAAAATATCGGAAGGTATGAGTCTCATACCTTAGCAACGGAATATGCTTTATAAGGAACCAAAATAATTTATCTCAATATTTCTTACTTAGATATTATGAGCACGTTCGATATCTTACATGCTCTTTGTGAGTAGAATATTCAGTGTAAACCCAAAATCCAATTTTGGTCCCACCGAAATTATTCAAATTAAATAAATTTCAAGCTATACCCACTGTTCTCAACCAATTGGATCTCGCAGACAGAATACCTTAACTCTCTAAACTAACACCTCCAAGCTATCAAGTTACGAGTAAAACACTCGATAAGGTAAAGAACTCTATGAAAATCCTTTGAATTAAATTGAAGTATTGATTTAGGAACGACTGATTGAGTTTGATTAACACATCTATCTTCATTATAGGAGCGTAAATATAATCAGTTGCTAGTCTATCTCCAAGTGTATATTTATGTCCATAGAGTTTTATCTGTTGTTATATGTCCTGTCTATGCTATCTTCATACAATGTAGAAATAGCAATACAGTACAAATTTTTTTTAATTTTTTTCATCCTTTAAATATCCTCGTTACGTAGTCAGATTCTTGATTGTGAGAAAATTCAAACCTCTAAGTATATACTTATATTAATATATCAGAAAACGCAGACACTGCTATCTAAACTTACCCACATATTACAAATACTCGGGCTCATCACACAGAAGTATTATCCTAAGTAAGAATCTAAGGCACAATCTCTAATGTAAAAAACAGCCCTCACAAATCCCTCGACAGGCCCGACAATGTTTGTCTAAGACAAACTGAAACAAGACAAGTGACAAGCTATGACATAAATATATTTCCAAAACAGTCATAATGGAATTATATATATTATTACGTATTACTCGTAACATCACGCCTGTAATCCCCGAAGAAGTAGGCAGAGGAATGTAGAACACTCCCACGTTTCACCGGTTACCTTTACGTCCCAATATGAAATAGGTGGTGAGTCAATTGCCATACACCGGGCACATATTCAGACTCCAAGTCACTACTACAAAATGTAACTTAGAAATTATACATGGTAGTGCCCGACCCGGGAATCGAATTCAGGACCTACCGTTGGCAGTCGCACTTGCAACCAACATGACCAACGAGGCAGTTACTTGTTTATTACTCGTACATTATTACCCACAGTCTTTATTACCCTTCATATCAAAGTGTTATGTGTCGTGAGTTTGTAACACAGGACAATAATCACGTTATTTACTCAGATGGAGGCATCCGAAGGGCTACGAATGGAAACCCATTGCCATCTGCTCGCAAGGTGCGCACAACCTTGCAGCCGACCGGACGAGTGGAAGACAAATTCACTTTCAACGTAGCCGCAGCTCACTTCATGCAATTCATCCACATGGATGTCAGCGCGTTGAATGGACCTTGTAAGTACAATAATTGTTAGAAAATCCTTAAAATTCTTTAAATGAGTCATGTTAATGATATTTTTGTCAAATAAATCTACATACCTACATATAACTTTACAATATTTACAGTTGTTCATTTTCCCTTCCGTAGGTACTTTACTGAAAAGCATAATTAGTTTCAATTTTTCGAAATTTCTTTTCATTGACATGAAAGGCGCTCTTTCAACCGACAATAATTTTTTATTTTTTATAAATGACGGAATCAATTAAAAATAAATCCAAGCATTAAAATAGAACTCTATTAATTTCATACGTTTAGTTGACTACCTCAAAAAGAGACAACATTGCTGCGAACCCGAAGGCAAGGATCCAAGATGTATAGCTATAAACGTGCCTGAAGACGACCCCTACCTCAAACTTACTGATATACGCTGTCTAAACTTCTCCAGAGCGGAAACTTTTCATGATACCGGGTGTGCGACTAGCGTAATGCCGCTGGAGCAGGTTAGTGGTAACTTGAAGTGTTTCTGTTGCTCCCACGTTCCAAAACGTGTACATTGTTGACAGGTGCTCATACAAGTATTAATTGTGACATACGTACTGAATATGAAGAATTTTAACACAACATCACGCTTCTAATTGCCTGTAATAGTACACTCTCACGTTTTATCAGTTATGTTACGTCCCACTACGGATAATGTATCTATTGCCACAAATCGGGCACATATCCTGGCTACGAGCCACCACTAAAAAATCTAAATTAAATAAGTCAAATAGCACCCGACATGGGATTTGAACCCAAGACCTGGCGATAGGCGGTCCTGCGCGCGATTTTGTTTATTTTGTTGGCAGAAAAGTTGAAACTTTTCTGCCAACAATCACAATTTAATTTTAATAACGATATAATGATTTCACAATATTTTATAAACCCTTTTAA